>JAHPZR010006809.1:0-141238 GCA_019787425.1 Platygyra sinensis | reverse complement strand
GATTTGGAAGATTTTAAGACTAAAAACGCGACTTTGGCACATCGCTAAACACGAGACGATGCAATGGAAGAGATCTACATGATATCAACAACAATCTCAAATCAACGCACTTTTTACTTAGAAATATTTTTCACGCGCGGTACACCCGCGAGGACATTTAATAGAGGGCGAATTTATAAACCTGTTTAATGAAAAGGCGACTGTGGGACATGGGTAAATGCGAGGCGAAGCAATGGAAGAAAACTACATGATATCGAGAAAAATCTTACATCCACGCACCTCTCACGTAGAAACATTTTCCACGCGTGTTATACCGTTGTACACGAGCGAGGACATTTTAAAAAGTGCGAAAAAATGAAACTCTTGACTGAAAACGCGACTGTGGAGCCTAGCTAAACGGGAGACGATGGAATACAAGCAAACAACATGATATCGACATCATATCCCAAATCCACGCACTTTTCAGGTAGAAATATTTTACACGCGGTCAAAACACGCGAGGACATTGTAGAGAGGGCAAAATTATGCACCTGTTGACTGAAAATGTGAATGTGGCACATAGCTAGATGCAAGACAATGGAATGGGCGTAATGTACATGATATCCACAACAATCGCATATCCACGAACTTTCCACGTAGAAACATTTTTTTACTCGAAATACACCTGCGAGGTCATTTTGGAGACGGCGAAGGTATACACCTGTTGACTAAAATTGCCACTGTGGAACATAGCTAAACCCGAGACAATGCAAGGGAAGAAAACTACATGATATCGACAGCAATCTCGAATCCACGCACTTTTCAGCTAGAAATATTTTCCACGCGGTGAATACACGCGAGGACATTTTATAGAGGGCGAAAGTATGCACCTGTTCACTTAAACTGCGACGGTGGGACATAGCTAAAGGCGAGAGCATGCCATGGAACAAAACTTCATGAAATCGACAAGAATGTCACATCCACAGACTTTTCACGTAGAGATAATTTGTACGCGTGGTACAGAAGCGAGAACATTTAAGAGAGGGTGAAAGTATGCACCTAATAAATAAAATTCCGACTGTGGCACACAGCTAAACGCGAGACGATGCAATAGAAAAAAACCACATGATATCTACAACAATCTGACATCCACGCACTTTTTATGTAGAAATATTTTTCTTGCGTTGTACACGCGCGAAGACATTTTAGAGTCCCAAAAAAGTGGAACTCACACAGTTAGCGAGGCACGCGCGGGAACGGCCCCTTTTAGGGGTATTTGGGCTTATATGGTCTTCACAGGGCTACTTAGTCTTATTTAGGGTTATAAGCGCTTAGGTAGGGTTATTTGGGCCTAGGGGTTAGCAATTTGCGGTTAGGGCTATTAGGGCTTTTTAGCGTTAGCGCGGCTAGTGTTAGGGTTCCCGATTACGCTCACCGCTGAAGGTCTTAGGATTACCTTAGTGTTCTAGGGTTAGGGTGTGGCTGCGCAATACCACTAGAACCACCCTTCTCCACCGTGACGTCATGGTTTAGTGGTGATTTCGTCATGACTTTTCGAACTTTTATTGGCGGCCATCTTGAATGGCGGGGCGTCCAGGCTTACTTCGCACCCTATATACTACTGATGCAATGTAATAACACTACAAGATATCGACAGCAATCTCATATGAACACACTTTTCACGTAGAAATATTTTCTACGGGTAGGACACACTCGAGCGTATTCTAGAGGCCATCAAACTATGCACTGGTTCACTGAAAACGCGACTGTGACGCATAGCTAAATGCCAAACAATGCGATGGAAGAAAAGTATATAGTATCCGCAACAATCTCACATCCACGCACTTTTAACATAAAAATATTTTCCTTGTGTGGTACACCCGCGAGAACATTTTAGTGAGGGCGAGATATTATGCACCTATTGATTTAAAATGGCACTGTGGAAAATAGCTAAACGCGAGATGATGCAATGGAAGAAAACTACATGATATCCACAACAATTTCACATCCACGCACTTTTCATGTAGAAATATTTTTCTTGCGTTGTACACACGGGGGGCCATATTTTTAGAGAGTGCGAAAGATGAAACTCTTGACTGAAAACGCGACTGTGAGGCATCGCCAGGACATTTTAGAGAGGGAAGAACTATGCACCTGTTGAGGATTTCCAAGATCCCAAGACTGAAAACCCGACTATGGCACATCACTAAACGCGAGACGATGCAATGGAAGAAAACTACATGATTTCGAAAGCAATTTCGAATCCACGCACTTTTTAAGTACATTTGCTCCAAAAGCCAGAACCTGACGATAATTTCAGGACATATAAGATAAACGATAGACCGAGTAGATTCATCGTGTCTTTAAATTTTGACAACAAATGAACGAAAACAAGATTTTAAATGGCAGTTATATTTCGGTATAAACTATACCATCATCAGACTAAAAATGTATACAAAATTAGCAGCTTAAATAGAAGGTACCAGTATACTCAAGAGAATAAGCAAAGTTCCCTGCTGGATTTTAATCCATTGTTAAGAGATGGCGATTGTCGTTTGATGTGGAAGGCCTCTTTGTATAATAGCAGGTTCCAATTATCGTCAAAATCTAACACCCTTGTGTTATTCTGAACTACATTGATTACGTAATCCTTGTTGCTAGAAATAGTTGGTGCGGTGATGTTATTTAGAGTGTCGGGTAGATTTAATAAATTATGGATAAAGGCTAAATGTTCGCACGTGCGTAGATGTTTGTAAATCGCACTCTCTTTATCAGTTACAGCGTGTTCAAGAATGTAACCTAGACTATGGCACATCGCTAAACGCGAGACAATGCAATGCAAGACAACAATCTCAATTCTACAAACTTTTCGCGTAGATATATTTTCCACGGGTAAGACAGCGGCGAGGACATTCTAAAGAGGGCGAAACTATGCAGCTGTTTAGAAATTGCAACATCCCAAGACTCATAGCGCGTTTTTGGCACATCGCTAAACGCAAGACGATACAATATTAGAAAACTGCATTATATCGACAACAATCTCACATCTATGCACTTTTCACGTAGATATATCTTCTACGCGTGAGACACCCGCAAGGACATTTTAAAAAGGGCAAAAGTATGCACCTGTTAAGGATTTGGAAGATTTTAAGACTAAAAACGCGACTTTGGCACATCGCTAAACACGAGACGATGCAATGGAAGAGATCTACATGATATCAACAACAATCTCAAATCAACGCACTTTTTACTTAGAAATATTTTTCACGCGCGGTACACCCGCGAGGACATTTAATAGAGGGCGAATTTATAAACCTGTTTAATGAAAAGGCGACTGTGGGACATGGGTAAATGCGAGGCGAAGCAATGGAAGAAAACTACATGATATCGAGAAAAATCTTACATCCACGCACCTCTCACGTAGAAACATTTTCCACGCGTGTTATACCGTTGTACACGAGCGAGGACATTTTAAAAAGTGCGAAAAAATGAAACTCTTGACTGAAAACGCGACTGTGGAGCCTAGCTAAACGGGAGACGATGGAATACAAGCAAACAACATGATATCGACATCATATCCCAAATCCACGCACTTTTCAGGTAGAAATATTTTACACGCGGTCAAAACACGCGAGGACATTGTAGAGAGGGCAAAATTATGCACCTGTTGACTGAAAATGTGAATGTGGCACATAGCTAGATGCAAGACAATGGAATGGGCGTAATGTACATGATATCCACAACAATCGCATATCCACGAACTTTCCACGTAGAAACATTTTTTTACTCGAAATACACCTGCGAGGTCATTTTGGAGACGGCGAAGGTATACACCTGTTGACTAAAATTGCCACTGTGGAACATAGCTAAACCCGAGACAATGCAAGGGAAGAAAACTACATGATATCGACAGCAATCTCGAATCCACGCACTTTTCAGCTAGAAATATTTTCCACGCGGTGAATACACGCGAGGACATTTTATAGAGGGCGAAAGTATGCACCTGTTCACTTAAACTGCGACGGTGGGACATAGCTAAAGGCGAGAGCATGCCATGGAACAAAACTTCATGAAATCGACAAGAATGTCACATCCACAGACTTTTCACGTAGAGATAATTTGTACGCGTGGTACAGAAGCGAGAACATTTAAGAGAGGGTGAAAGTATGCACCTAATAAATAAAATTCCGACTGTGGCACACAGCTAAACGCGAGACGATGCAATAGAAAAAAACCACATGATATCTACAACAATCTGACATCCACGCACTTTTTATGTAGAAATATTTTTCTTGCGTTGTACACGCGCGAAGACATTTTAGAGTCCCAAAAAAGTGGAACTCACACAGTTAGCGAGGCACGCGCGGGAACGGCCCCTTTTAGGGGTATTTGGGCTTATATGGTCTTCACAGGGCTACTTAGTCTTATTTAGGGTTATAAGCGCTTAGGTAGGGTTATTTGGGCCTAGGGGTTAGCAATTTGCGGTTAGGGCTATTAGGGCTTTTTAGCGTTAGCGCGGCTAGTGTTAGGGTTCCCGATTACGCTCACCGCTGAAGGTCTTAGGATTACCTTAGGGTTCTAGGGTTAGGGTGTGGCTGCGCAATACCACTAGAACCACCCTTCTCCACCGTGACGTCATGGTTTAGTGGTGATTTCGTCATGACTTTTCGAACTTTTATTGGCGGCCATCTTGAATGGCGGGGCGTCCAGGCTTACTTCGCACCCTATATACTACTGATGCAATGTAATAACACTACAAGATATCGACAGCAATCTCATATGAACACACTTTTCACGTAGAAATATTTTCTACGGGTAGGACACACTCGAGCGTATTCTAGAGGCGATCAAACTATGCACTGGTTCACTGAAAACGCGACTGTGACGCATAGCTAAATGCCAAACAATGCGATGGAAGAAAAGTATATAATATCCGCAACAATCTCACATCCACGCACTTTTAACATAAAAATATTTTCCTTGTGTGGTACACCCGCGAGAACATTTTAGTGAGGGCGAGATATTATGCACCTATTGATTTAAAATGGCACTGTGGAAAATAGCTAAACGCGAGATGATGCAATGGAAGAAAACTACATGATATCCACAACAATTTCACATCCACGCACTTTTCATGTAGAAATATTTTTCTTGCGTTGTACACACGGGGGGCCATATTTTTCAGAGAGTGCGAAAGATGAAACTCTTGACTGAAAACGCGACTGTGAGGCATCGCCAGGACATTTTAGAGAGGGAAGAACTATGCACCTGTTGAGGATTTCCAAGATCCCAAGACTGAAAACCCGACTATGGCACATCACTAAACGCGAGACGATGCAATGGAAGAAAACTACATGATTTCGAAAGCAATTTCGAATCCACGCACTTTTTAAGTACATTTGCTCCAAAAGCCAGAACCTGACGATAATTTCAGGACATATAAGATAAACGATAGACCGAGTAGATTCATCGTGTCTTTAAATTTTGACAACAAATGAACGAAAACAAGATTTTAAATGGCAGTTATATTTCGGTATAAACTATACCATCATCAGACTAAAAATGTATACAAAATTAGCAGCTTAAATAGAAGGTACCAGTATACTCAAGAGAATAAGCAAAGTTCCCTGCTGGATTTTAATCCATTGTTAAGAGATGGCGATTGTCGTTTGATGTGGAAGGCCTCTTTGTATAATAGCAGGTTCCAATTATCGTCAAAATCTAACACCCTTGTGTTATTCTGAACTACATTGATTACGTAATCCTTGTTGCTAGAAATAGTTGGTGCGGTGATGTTATTTAGAGTGTCGGGTAGATTTAATAAATTATGGATAAAGGCTAAATGTTCGCACGTGCGTAGATGTTTGTAAATCGCACTCTCTTTATCAGTTACAGCGTGTTCAAGAATGTAACCTAGACTATGGCACATCGCTAAACGCGAGACAATGCAATGCAAGACAACAATCTCAATTCTACAAACTTTTCGCGTAGATATATTTTCCACGGGTAAGACAGCGGCGAGGACATTCTAAAGAGGGCGAAACTATGCAGCTGTTTAGAAATTGCAACATCCCAAGACTCATAGCGCGTTTTTGGCACATCGCTAAACGCAAGACGATACAATATTAGAAAACTGCATTATATCGACAACAATCTCACATCTATGCACTTTTCACGTAGATATATCTTCTACGCGTGAGACACCCGCAAGGACATTTTAAAAAGGGCAAAAGTATGCACCTGTTAAGGATTTGGAAGATTTTAAGACTAAAAACGCGACTTTGGCACATCGCTAAACACGAGACGATGCAATGGAAGAGATCTACATGATATCAACAACAATCTCAAATCAACGCACTTTTTACTTAGAAATATTTTTCACGCGCGGTACACCCGCGAGGACATTTAATAGAGGGCGAATTTATAAACCTGTTTAATGAAAAGGCGACTGTGGGACATGGGTAAATGCGAGGCGAAGCAATGGAAGAAAACTACATGATATCGAGAAAAATCTTACATCCACGCACCTCTCACGTAGAAACATTTTCCACGCGTGTTATACCGTTGTACACGAGCGAGGACATTTTAAAAAGTGCGAAAAAATGAAACTCTTGACTGAAAACGCGACTGTGGAGCCTAGCTAAACGGGAGACGATGGAATACAAGCAAACAACATGATATCGACATCATATCCCAAATCCACGCACTTTTCAGGTAGAAATATTTTACACGCGGTCAAAACACGCGAGGACATTGTAGAGAGGGCAAAATTATGCACCTGTTGACTGAAAATGTGAATGTGGCACATAGCTAGATGCAAGACAATGGAATGGGCGTAATGTACATGATATCCACAACAATCGCATATCCACGAACTTTCCACGTAGAAACATTTTTTTACTCGAAATACACCTGCGAGGTCATTTTGGAGACGGCGAAGGTATACACCTGTTGACTAAAATTGCCACTGTGGAACATAGCTAAACCCGAGACAATGCAAGGGAAGAAAACTACATGATATCGACAGCAATCTCGAATCCACGCACTTTTCAGCTAGAAATATTTTCCACGCGGTGAATACACGCGAGGACATTTTATAGAGGGCGAAAGTATGCACCTGTTCACTTAAACTGCGACGGTGGGACATAGCTAAAGGCGAGAGCATGCCATGGAACAAAACTTCATGAAATCGACAAGAATGTCACATCCACAGACTTTTCACGTAGAGATAATTTGTACGCGTGGTACAGAAGCGAGAACATTTAAGAGAGGGTGAAAGTATGCACCTAATAAATAAAATTCCGACTGTGGCACACAGCTAAACGCGAGACGATGCAATAGAAAAAAACCACATGATATCTACAACAATCTGACATCCACGCACTTTTTATGTAGAAATATTTTTCTTGCGTTGTACACGCGCGAAGACATTTTAGAGTCCCAAAAAAGTGGAACTCACACAGTTAGCGAGGCACGCGCGGGAACGGCCCCTTTTAGGGGTATTTGGGCTTATATGGTCTTCACAGGGCTACTTAGTCTTATTTAGGGTTATAAGCGCTTAGGTAGGGTTATTTGGGCCTAGGGGTTAGCAATTTGCGGTTAGGGCTATTAGGGCTTTTTAGCGTTAGCGCGGCTAGTGTTAGGGTTCCCGATTACGCTCACCGCTGAAGGTCTTAGGATTACCTTAGGGTTCTAGGGTTAGGGTGTGGCTGCGCAATACCACTAGAACCACCCTTCTCCACCGTGACGTCATGGTTTAGTGGTGATTTCGTCATGACTTTTCGAACTTTTATTGGCGGCCATCTTGAATGGCGGGGCGTCCAGGCTTACTTCGCACCCTATATACTACTGATGCAATGTAATAACACTACAAGATATCGACAGCAATCTCATATGAACACACTTTTCACGTAGAAATATTTTCTACGGGTAGGACACACTCGAGCGTATTCTAGAGGCGATCAAACTATGCACTGGTTCACTGAAAACGCGACTGTGACACATAGCTAAATGCCAAACAATGCGATGGAAGAAAAGTATATAATATCCGCAACAATCTCACATCCACGCACTTTTAACATAAAAATATTTTCCTTGTGTGGTACACCCGCGAGAACATTTTAGTGAGGGCGAGATATTATGCACCTATTGATTTAAAATGGCACTGTGGAAAATAGCTAAACGCGAGATGATGCAATGGAAGAAAACTACATGATATCCACAACAATTTCACATCCACGCACTTTTCATGTAGAAATATTTTTCTTGCGTTGTACACACGGGGGGCCATTTTTTTCAAGAGTGCGAAAGATGAAACTCTTGACTGAAAACGCGACTGTGAGGCATCGCCAGGACATTTTAGAGAGGGAAGAACTATGCACCTGTTGAGGATTTCCAAGATCCCAAGACTGAAAACCCGACTATGGCACATCACTAAACGCGAGACGATGCAATGGAAGAAAACTACATGATTTCGAAAGCAATTTCGAATCCACGCACTTTTTAAGTACATTTATTTTCCCCGCGTAAGACACCAGCCGAGACACTTTAAATAGAGCGGAACCATGCACCTGTCAAAGAAATTCCAAGATTCCAAGACTGAAAATGCGACTATGGCACATCGCCAGACGCGACACGTAGGAAAGGAAGAGAAGTACATGATATCCACAACAATCTCACACCCACGCACTTTTCACGTAGACTTCTTTTGCATGCGTGAGACACCTGCGAAGACATTTTAAAGAGGGCCAAACTATGCACTTGTTGAGAAATTCCAAGATCCCAATACTGAAAACGCGACTATGGCTCATCGCTATACGCGAGACCATGCAATGGAAGAAAACTACATGATATCGTCAACGACCTCACATCTACGCACCTTTAACGTAGATATATTTTCCACGCGTGAGACACCCGCCAGGATATTTTAAATAGGGCGGAATTATGCACCTGTCGAAGAAATTCCAAGATCCTAAGAATGTAACCTAGACTATGGCACATCGCTAAACGCGAGACAATGCAATGCAAGACAACAATCTCAATTCTACAAACTTTTCGCGTAGATATATTTTCCACGGGTAAGACAGCGGCGAGGACATTCTAAAGAGGGCGAAACTATGCAGCTGTTTAGAAATTGCAACATCCCAAGACTCATAGCGCGTTTTTGGCACATCGCTAAACGCAAGACGATACAATATTAGAAAACTGCATTATATCGACAACAATCTCACATCTATGCACTTTTCACGTAGATATATCTTCTACGCGTGAGACACCCGCAAGGACATTTTAAAAAGGGCAAAAGTATGCACCTGTTAAGGATTTGGAAGATTTTAAGACTAAAAACGCGACTTTGGCACATCGCTAAACACGAGACGATGCAATGGAAGAGATCTACATGATATCAACAACAATCTCAAATCAACGCACTTTTTACTTAGAAATATTTTTCACGCGCGGTACACCCGCGAGGACATTTAATAGAGGGCGAATTTATAAACCTGTTTAATGAAAACGCGACTGTGGGACATGGGTAAATGCGAGGCCAAGCAATGGAAGAAAACTACATGATATCGAGAAAAATCTTACATCCACGCACCTCTCACGTAGAGACATTTTCCACGCGTGTTATACCGTTGTACACGAGCGAGGACATTTTAAAAACGCGACTGTGGAGCCTAGCTAAACGGGAGACGATGGAGTACAAGCAAACAACATGATATCGACATCATATCCCAAATCCACGCACTTTTCAGGTAGAAATATTTTACACGCGGTCAAAACACGCGAGGACATTGTAGAGAGGGCAAAATTATGCACCTGTTGACTGAAAATGTGAATGTGGCACATAGCTAGATGCAAGACAATGGAATGGGCGTAATGTACATGATATCCACAACAATCGCATATCCACGAACTTTCCACGTAGAAACATTTTTTTACTCGAAATACACCTGCGAGGTCATTTTGGAGACGGCGAAGGTATACACCTGTTGACTAAAATTGCCACTGTGGAACATAGCTAAACCTGAGACAATGCAAGGGAAGAAAACTACATGATATCGACAGCAATCTCGAATCCACGCACTTTTCAGCTAGAAATATTTTCCACGCGGTGAATACACGCGAGGACATTTTATAGAGGGCGAAAGTATGCACCTGTTCACTTAAACTGCGACGGTGGGACATAGCTAAAGGCGAGAGCATGCCATGGAACAAAACTTCATGAAATCGACAAGAATGTCACATCCACAGACTTTTCACGTAGAGATAATTTGTACGCGTGGTACAGAAGCGAGAACATTTAAGAGAGGGTGAAAGTATGCACCTAATAAATAAAATTCCGACTGTGGCACACAGCTAAACGCGAGACGATGCAATAGAAAAAAACCACATGATATCTACAACAATCTGACATCCACGCACTTTTTATGTAGAAATATTTTTCTTGCGTTGTACACGCGCGAAGACATTTTAGAGTCCCAAAAAAGTGGAACTCACACAGTTAGCGAGGCACGCGCGGGAACGGCCCCTTTTAGGGGTATTTGGGCTTATATGGTCTTCACAGGGCTACTTAGTCTTATTTAGGGTTATAAGCGCTTAGGTAGGGTTATTTGGGCCTAGGGGTTAGCAATTTGCGGTTAGGGCTATTAGGGCTTTTTAGCGTTAGCGCGGCTAGTGTTAGGGTTCCCGATTACGCTCACCGCTGAAGGTCTTAGGATTACCTTAGGGTTCTAGGGTTAGGGTGTGGCTGCGCAATACCACTAGAACCACCCTTCTCCACCGTGACGTCATGGTTTAGTGGTGATTTCGTCATGACTTTTCGAACTTTTATTGGCGACCATCTTGAATGGCGGGGCGTCCAGGCTTACTTCGCACCCTATATACTACTGATGCAATGTAAAAAATCTTACATCCACGCACTTTTTAGGTAGAAATATTTTCGACGCGTGTTATACCGATTAGGACATTTTAGCGAGGGCGAAAGTATTCACCTGTTGACGTAAAATGCTACGGTGGGACATAGCTTTATGGGAGACGATGTTATGGAAGAAAACTTCATGATATGGACAACACTCTCACATTCACGCACTTTTCACGTACAAAAATATTTCACCTGTTGTACACCCGCGAGGACCTTTTAGAGAGGGTGTAAGTATGGACCTTTGGACTTAAAATGCAACTGTGGGACATAGCTAAAAGCGAGACGATGATATGGGAGAAAGCAACCAGATTTGGAAAATAATCTCACATCCACGCACATTTTACGTAGAAATATTTTCTACGCGTGGTACAGCCACGAGGACATTTAAGAGAGGGCGAAAGCATGCACCTGTTGAATGAAAACGCGACCTTGGGACGTAGCTACATGCGAGACAATGTAATGGAAGAAAACTACATGATATCCAAAACAATCTCCCATCCATTCACTTTTCATGTAGTTTTACTTTCCACACGTGAGGCACCGGCAAGAATACTTTAAAGAGGGCGAAACTATTCACCTGTGTAGAATTTCCAAGATCTTAAGACTCTGACACATTGCGACTTTGACACATTGCTAAAGGAAAGACGATGCAATGGAAGAAAACTTCATAATATCGACAACAATCTCAAATCCAAGCACTTTTCATGTAGATATATTTTCCACGCGTGAGACACCAAAGAGGACATTATAAAGAGGGCGAAACTATGTACTGTTTAGAATTTCTAAGATCCCAAGGCTCAAAACGGGAGTTTGGCACATTGCTCAAGGCGAGACGATGCAATGGAAGACAACAATCTCACATCTACGAACTTTTGGCGTAGATATGTTTTCCATGCGTGAGACACCGGCGAGGACATTCTAAAGAGGATGAAACTATGCACCTGTTTAGAAATTGCAACATCCCAAGACTCGTAATAAATAATAATAATAATAATAATAATAATAATAATAATAATAATAATAATAATAACGATAATATTTATTATTTGTATTGCACCTTTTCTATGAAATATCAAAAGCGCATCTTAATAGTTATTAATAACTAATGCTCAAAAAATCTGGTCTTCAATTGATAAACAAGAACTTTCGGCCTGTAAGTAATTTACAGTTCACGTCCAAACTTACTGAGAAAGCGGTTGCAGTACAATTACAGGAGCACATGCTAGTCAACGACTTGTTTCCAGATTTGCAAAATGCTTACCGCCAACATCATATCACTGAGACTGCACTACCGAAGGTGAAGGACGATCTCCTAACGACGATGGATAAAGGTCACTGAGTTACGCTGCTGGTGCTTCTCGATTTAAGCTCTGCATTCGACACTGTCGAACATGAGATCCCTCTGGGTCGTTTGAGGTCAACAATTGGATTGCGGGGGAAAGTACTTTCATGGTTTGAGAGTTACCTTAAGGGCAGATCTCAGCAAGTGTACTATCAACGGAACCCTCTCAAAGCCGTTTGATTTTGAAGTGTGGAGTTCCACAAGGGTCATGCTTGGACCCGCTTTTATTTTCCATCTACGTGAGTAAGCTGTTCCAGATCCTAAAACAGCATCTGCCCTCCGTTCATACTTATGCAGACCAAACACGGTTGTATTTGTCTTCTAAACCCTCTGACTCTTCCAGTGTAGTCGAGGCTGTATCAGCCACGCAGAAGTGCATCAGCGATGTCCGATCTTGGATGAGAGAGGATCAGCTGATGCTCAATGATGGCAAGAATGAGTTCTTGATTATAGATATTCGTCAGCAGCTCTCAAAAATTTCAATCCAAAGCATCAAGATTGTGCAGACTGAAGTCTCTCCTGCAGCCTCTACGCGCAATTTAGCCACATGATTCGATACGCATTTGACTTAAACTTTACACTGCCACCGTATGAACTAGACTCCACCATCAGGCTTCATTGAACTCTCATGTTCAGAACGAGCCACAACCTTGTTGGCATTAAAATTTACTGATAATTTTTCAGTATTCTGACAATTGCTTAACAAACTGACTCAAAGTTGTTTTCCGATCCGTGATTTACATACGACCAGCCATTAAGACGCGGTAACCATGCGTAACGGATCAAAATTTAAACTTCTGATAGGTCAGTTTATTCAGAACCAGTCTCACTCAGTGTATAAAAGCTGCGGGTTCGCGAGCCCTGGTCACAACTGCTCACAGCCACTTGAGCGCTTAACAAAAAGCAACTGACGAAGGAACGCCACTCTGCTTCCGAAACCGGTCTTGCACTAAACAATTAGTTCTTATCAGAACTCTGAAGGCCACTCCAAAAGGCGATTTAGTCGCCACTATTCTCGCCGTCGCTGACAACAAAACTTTTGAAGTTCAAAAACATTACAAGCCTACATAAACGTTTCATTATACGTACTTCTCTTAAAGTCAACTTCTCAGTATTAAGAAGGGTTTTTATTAAAGGAGAAACTTTGCGTTTACTGAGAACAAACTCGATTAAAGAAACTTTCGAGTTACAAAAGCTAGAATTTCTAACTCGTTTACTCGAAGGTACCAAGACTCAAAACGCCACTTTGGAACATCGCTTAATGCGAGAGAATGCAATGGCAGAAAACTACATGATATCGACAACAATGTCACATCCACGTACTTTTCACGTAGATAAATTTTCCACGCGTGAGACACGCGCGAGAACATTTTAAAGAGGGCGAAGCTATGCACCTGTCAAGAGTTTCCAAGGTCTTAAGACTGAAAACGCGACTTTGGTACATCGCTAAACACGAGAGAATGCAATGGGAAAAAAACTACATAATATTCACAACAATCCCACATCCATGCACTTTTCACGTAGATATATTTTCTACGCGTGAGACACCCGCCAGGACATTTTAAAGAGGGCGACACTTTGCACCAGTTTAGAATTTCCAATATCCCAAGACTAAAAACGCGACTTTGGCACATCGGTAAAGGCGAGACGACCCAATGAAATAAAGCTGCATGATGTTGACAACAATCTCACATCCACGAACGTTTCACGTAGATATCTTTTTAAGCGTGAGACACCCGCGAGGACATTTTAAAGAAGGCAAAACTAGTCAGCTGGACAACAATCTTACATCCATGAACTTTTCACGTAGAAATATTCTCCACGCGCGGTACACCCGCAAGGAGATTTTAGAGAGGATGAAATAATGCACCTTTTAACAAAAATGCGAACACTGGACACAGCTAAATGCGAGACGATGCAATGGAAGAAAATTACATGATGTCGACAACAATTTCAAGACTTCTCTTATTGACTTCTGACTTTTTTTCCCCATTTGTGTTTGTGTCTGTGATTATTTTTATATAACGTATGACATTAGTAATGATTATTTTGTTTCTTAAATTTGTTTGGCTTATTTATCTGCTAGGCTCTATGATAAAAAGATTGTGTTTTATATTCTAGGATTTAGGAGGTCTATCTCGTAAAAGCCTTGTGGTTTCTTGTCGCCCTCCTTGCCGCTTCTATTAATTTATGAATTTATGAATGCATTTATTATTTCGTGATGTAATTAATTGTGTCTAATAAACTGAAATGAAAAACGCACTTTTGACGTAGGTATATTTTTCACGTGTGGTACACCCGCGAGGACATTTAATGGAGGGCGAAACTAGAGACCTGTTTAAGGAAAGCGCGCCTGTGGGACATGCCTTATTGCGAGGCGATGCAATGGAAGAAAGCTACATGGTATCGACAACAATCTCACATCAACCCACTTTTCACGTAGATTAATTTTTTTAACGCGTGGTACACTCGCGAGGACAATTTAGAAAGGGTGAAAATACGAACTTGTTGAATGAAAACGCGACTGTGGGACATGCATGCGACTCAATACAATGGAAGAGAAGTATATGATATCCACAACAATCGCACATCCACGCACTTTTTGGGTACAAATATTTTGCACGCATGGTAAACCCGCGAGGACATTTTAGACAGGGTGAAAGTATCCACCTCGATCTTGACAAAAAATGCTACTGTGGGACAAAGCTAAAAGCAAGAGGATGCAATGGAAGAAAAGTTTATAAAATCCAGAACAGTCTCACATCCACGCACTTTTCACGTAGAATTTTTTTTCCACGCGTTGTACACCTGAGGAGACACCTTAAAAAGTGCAAAAATATGCACCTATTGACTTAAAATACGACTGTTGGACATAAGGAAACGTGAGACAATGCAATGGAAGAAAACTACATAATATCAAGAACAATCTCATAACCACGCACTTTTCTCGTAGAAATATTTTGCACGCGTGGTACACCCGCAAGGACAGTTTAAAGAGTGCAAAAGTATGCACATCGTGACAGAACATGGTAATTTTGGACATAGATAAATGCGAGACGATAGAATAGAAGAAAACTACACGATAGCGACAAAAATCCCACATCCACGCACTTTTCACCAAGAAGTATTTTACACGCTCTGTACACCCGTGAGGACATTTTATCGAGTTCGCAAATATGCACCTGTTGACTTAAAATACGACTGTGGGACAGAGTTAAATGCAAGGCGAAGCAATGGAAGAAAACTACATGATATCGACAACAATCTCACTTGCACGCATTTTTAACGTAGAAATTATTTAAACGCGTAATACACCCGCAAGGACATTTTAGAGAGGGCGAAAGTATGCATCTTTTGGCTTAAAATGCTACAGTGGGACATAGGTAAACCCGAGAAGATGCAATGATAGAAAACTACTTTATATCGACAAAAATGTCACATCCACGCACTTTTGACGTAGAAAGATTTTGCACGCGTGGTACACTCGGGAGGCATTTTAAAGAGGATAAAAGTATGCACCTCTTGACAGAAAATGCGACTGTGGGACATCGCTAAATGCAAGACGATGGCATTGAAGAAGTGTACCTGATATCCACAACAATCTCACATCCACGCACTTTTCACGTAGAACAATTTTCTACACCTGGTACACTTGCAAGAACATTTTAGAGAGATGGAAAGTATGCACCAGTTGACTTAAAATGCGATTGTGGCAGATAGCTAAACGTGATACTATGCAATGAAAGAAAACTACATGATGTCAACAACAATCTCACATCAACACACTTTTCACGTAGAAATATTTTTCACGCGTGGTACACCCGCGAGGACATTTTAGAGAGAGCGAAAGTAAGCAGCTGTTGAATAAAAACGCGAATGTGGGCCATACCTGCATGCGAGACAATGCAATGGAAGGGAAGTACATGATATCCACAATTATATGACATCCACGCACTTGTCACGTAAAAATATTTTCCACGCGTGGAACACCCGCAAGGAACTTTTAGATAGGGTGAAAGTATGCACCTCTTGACAGAAAATGCGTGTGTGGGACATAGGTAAGTGCGAGACGATGCAATGAAAGAAAAGTACACTATATCGACAAGAATCTCACATGTGTTTGCAACTATGACAAATGAATTGCCCATAACTGCAGCAGAGATAGCTGAAGATACAAAGAACAGTAGTTTGCTTGTAACGATATTTAACAATTAGACCCTTAGCCCGAAAGGGCTATGGGTCAATACCCCATGAGGCGAAGGCGAATGGGCTGTTGACCCATGGCCCTTTAGGGCGAAGGGTCTAATTGTTTTAGTATCACCCAACTAGTCGGACAGAAAAGGTAATAATAAAGTTAGTAAATGCAAGTTGAAGAAATATCTATTTGGGGAAAATAACGAAAGAAAAACCGGCGAATTTCGCTACTCGATGACTATTGCTAATAGTCCCCTAGTAGCGTAGCCAATCAAAATGCAGGATTTGCATTAGTCCACTAGTTGGATGATACTAAATGAATTTACATCCTCTGGCTGACAACGCAGTTGTCCAAGTGCAGAGCTCAGACCATTTTAGAATCGTATAGCTTTCATTGGAAAATGGGTGTCTGTTTGTGGGGCAGGCGTGTCTTCATACCATTTAGATTCCACAAACTTTCACTGGAAGTTACATGAATGCATTCTAGATAGGTGCCGGATGAAAGCACTTGCCAGGTCTTTTGTGTGGTGGCCTGGAATTGACCTTGATATAGAGGAGAGGGTAAGGCTTTGTGATATGTGTACCCCAGGTGCATTATTCCCTTAAGGCAGTTCCCTTGCTATTGTGGCATTGGTCGACTGAACCTTGGCAGAGAATTTATGTTGATTATGCTGAGGTGAAAGGTGAACGATTTCTACTGTTGGTTGATGACCATTCTAAATGGATGGAAGTTTTCTGCAAATGCTACCATAGAAGTCTCGAGAGCTCTGTTTTCTTGATATGGGCTGCCACTTGCACTGAGCAGTGATAATGACCCACAATTTGTTGCTGGAGAATTCCAGACATTTTTAAAGATGAATTGCATTAAAAACACTTCTTTTCCCCGGTATCTTCCCTCCACAAATGGCTTGGCTGAGAGACATGAGCAAACTTTCAAGGGGATGTACCGGGATTGTCCTGAAAGAGGTCACTTTAGCACAAGATGGCTAATGTCCTATTCCGCTACAGAAACCCAGGGGTATATGCAATTACATTTTACATGCGTTTTAGTTTGGAATGCAACATTTTTCAAATCACCCAAGTTTTCCAAAGATTTCGGATCTGGATTTGGATTTCGCATCTCTGGTTTAACATTGCAGCACTGACGTGCTTCAATTGCTGAGTTGAATCTAACAACCTCGATATCGCATCTCACTTTAATTTTATCAAAGTAAGGGAACAGATGGAATTTTACAGAAAATAGTTTTATATTTTCTACAAATGGTTTGCCTATCGGTCAAGAGCAAACTGGCCTGTGTTTCTCAATATGGAATGTATACAATTCGTTTAATGGCTTCCTGCTGCTAGCTTTCTGCTCCAGCATTAACACACACGAAAACATCAATTACACAAAGTAAACCTTATCAAGAAAGATGATCCTCGGCGGATATGGAAAAGACTTTTGTCTTTGTTTAAAAACAGTAAAAACAAATCGTCGGTGTTTTCAACAGATTGTGTTTCGCTAGATGTCATGATTGGCGCTGAGACAGAAATGATATATTGAGTTACATGACGGTTATTCGATCATTTCAGAAAAGATATTTTAAGCTTAAAGAAAGACTGTGATGAATGCAATCAAGGTTGTTTAGGTTAAGTTCAAAAAAACTACCCATTTGAGAGATATGAAAATGTGAAAGCTTTCTCGTCAATGCATGAAGAAAAATATATTTTAGCTTTATTTGCGTTGATAATGTATTTAGTTGAAAACTGTAAATGCCTTCCGCGGATGTAAATAATCATGTTACAATATCTTTATTGCAGCGGAAAGTATGTTTCTTGTCAGTAGTAGTGTGTCAATAAAATTATTTTTTTCATAAACATCCTGAGGAGATTTTCTTTACCTTCGTGCATTTAAAGTAAGATAATATCTTTTATCAAACGTTTGATTTCAACATTAACTCTACTTTTGCCTTTAAAAAAATGGGTAAAAGAACTCCGCTAAATGATTTCGTGAAATTCAAGAAATAGACCATAAAATACAATTTAAAAGTTACTGTTCCAAATAATGGACTATTCCCAAATAATGGAACATGAAAATTTCGTTGCATTGCATGATTAGCATGTGTTTTTGTCAATACTGATATGAAATTAGTGTTATCCTTAAGTCACGAGGTAAGGTGAGCACATTTTGCTGAAGGCTATGTACAAGTTATTGTGCTAAAGCCATGTATTAGTTACATAGATTGTAGCACAGCTAGAAACAACAACGATTCACCCCTAAAACTGCTCAAATCGAATTTTGTTGTGAACAATTCATTTTCGAAGGGAAGATTCAAGTCCCTTCCAAGCTGCAAACACTATGAATAATTAACAGAAGTCACAGACCCTTTTAAACCCAAAATATGCTTTCACCAATTTTTACCAGTGCCTAGGCAGTGTTTGACAAAATTTTTGAAGGGTTCTTTTTTCCGGTAAGGACGTGACGCTGGATGTGATAAATGAAATAAAATTATTTACAGCACAATTGCCACCCCAAACAGGTGAGTGCTTGGTTCGATAGTATCATATAAATAGAAAGTAAAATGTTGCTTGCCTTACTCAGCTAATGTACTCTGTTATTTCGCCCCCTAAATCGTCGATTTAAGCCAGTGGAAACGATTCAAATTGCTGCGAGATAAATGCGCTGCTAATTATTGTGAATACATAAATGGAAAATATAGCTTTACGTTGTGGACAACTCGGCATTCTAGGTGCACTTATCAGCTGGAAAGCAAGGCGGGAGGGCAGTAATTACAAGGGATATACTAACAATTTTCCTTGAAAGGATTTTTTTTAGACCTATTGTATATTCATCTGATAGCGAGACTTACCTTGCCCTCAGACAGTTTTGGGGAAGAAACGGGGCTCTGCTTTCACCAAAGCCAGTCAATGTTTGTCTGATTATCTGAAACGGAAGTACTTCTAGGGCATAAATATGAAAATGTGTCAGAGACATAATGAATTGATTTTTTTTCTGGCCGTGTGTTTACAAGAGACACTTTCAAATGCAAATATTACTAAGAATAATACATATAGTTAACAGGCTTGTGGGGCGTCTAACGAGTCTAAATTGCCAAAATTGGTCTGTAAAGTTTGCGTCTCTCATTACACACTGTGGGTAATAAAAACATTGACACTGCGAGTAACTTGTGTCCCAGTTTGTTGTATGTATTACACGCATCGTCGTCAGCCTGTAATATTAGTTCAGTGTAGCAATAAACAAAGTATAAATGACTTTCAAACTAACTAGGAATGATATTATTGCTCTCGAATTAAGAAAAATATGGACATTGATAACGCTTTGCGACTGGACTTTGGTCCTGAATTAATTTCATTATGTACAAGAAAATTTGAAAAAAAAACTGAAATTGTTTCAAAGGACCGTAAAAACACCCCTGAATACAGCCAATCTCGAGCATGCGCTGACAATTTGCAAGCCCAATCAAGATGCGGTGACGTTTTTACGAAGCAGGACTATACTTCAAAGGAATTTTTTTGCATGCCGCTGATTGCTGAAAAGTTTTTAATTTGGAGGTGGGAACATACCAATTTTAAGTAAACTGATTCTTCTATCACTATTTTATCTTCACTCCCAACAAACGTTTTCTGGACGTCTAAAATTTTGTGAAAGTGATCAGACCATGGCACTCTATCATCATGTCAACAACATGTGATACTATTTTTTCCATGCCCTCAATCTTAATTGGAACGTTGCGACGTGTCCACGGTAAATTTATTCTAAAGAAGACCGTTAAAAGCTAAGTACAATCACTTTCCGAAAACGACTTTTTCTGCTTAATCATAGCACAAACAAAGTGAATGAGCCTTACTGCCCGCGGGGGGGAGGGTACTCCCAGAAAAACTGGGTGGGGGTGTGCAGCCCGCTTCCCAAAACACTTACCCTATTATGACTAAAGTCTGCGATATTCCCTACCCTATTTATGACCTGACCAAAAACTTAAAACAGGCTATTTATGACCTGACCCTTACATCAAAATCCTGTTTCAGGCCAATGTTAAATTACCGTAAACATAATTTGTGAAGGGCTTTTGTTGACTTTCTTTACGATAATGATGAAAAAGTGGCTTCTTCTTAAAAACATACCCATATCAAGGCTAGAGTGCAAAAACCATACCCAATTTCTGACCAAAATGGCCAAAATCGATACCTTATTTATGACCAAAACGGCTGAAAAACCATACCCTTTGGGGCTGCACATACCTATATAACCCATATAAGGGAGTACTCCCCCCCCCCCCCCGGGCCTTACTGCTTTCTGACGTTTTTAACTTATTCCAAATAACATTTTCATCGAGTCGTCGTACCTTCCAGTCCAAGAATCCACGATCTTTCAGTCTCTTTAGTGTGTAATTAAAAGTCAAAGAGCTCTTTGGTCTTTCTCTTGTTAAGTGTTTCCTCGCTAAGTAGTGTACTCACCCTGAATGCGTCAATGAATATTTCCATTCCCCTTACATCTTAACTAATCAACCAGCACATTGTTAGGTTTCCCAAAAGCTTAGAGTTACCTATTTATACCAAATGAAATCAACCATCTGTCACGGCCGGGATCGAGTACCTAATTAACAATTGGACCCGTAGCCCTTGCGGGGCTTTAGGTCAATAGTCCATGAGGTGAAGCCCTATGGGCTCTTGACCCGTACCCCTTGAGGGCGAAGGGTCTAATTGTTTTAGTATCCTCCAACTAGTCGGATAGGAAAGGCAATAGTAAAGTTAGCAAAAGCAAGTTGAAGAAATATTTATTTGGGAATAAGCATAAGAAAAACAGGCGAATTTCGCTACTCGAGGACGGTTACTAATAGTCCTTTAGTAGCGTAGCCGGATGCATGGAGCAGCCGGCATCATGACCTCTATACCACCTTCGTTGATCCTGAAGGATAATAGGAGTAAAAGTGGAAAACACGTGTAGTCCACAGCTTGCATTAACTCAACTGTTTATTCAGGCATTGCATCATCTTACATCACATGATCTACAAATACCACATCTTCTCCTTCCTATACAGTGTTCTTAATAATAAACTCAATTTACTAACATTAGATAAAACCTAATCTGTTCGGAGGCATGATCACTTTCCCCAATCGAGTGACAACCAGACCTGGCTTAGATTCACTGTGACTAGGTTCAATAGGTCTGGTAATAACTGTATCAGGATTCTCACACCTAGAATCGTCATTACCTTCTTATTCGATATTATCATCAACAGTCGGTACAGAAATAATATCAGATTTGTGAAATATCTCACTGCTATCGTTATACGGAATTTGTCAAATTGCGCCGGGACTGAGGGATGCCTCCTGCAAATCCAAGGTGAATTCTCTTTTAACACATCTGGTGCAACCTTTTGCACATTCACCCATGTCTCTTGTATCATCTGGTATCAAGTGGTTATCATGTACAAAAAGACGATCACTGCCCAAGCCACGTACAAGGCAAGTTTTGAGACCCTTTACAGCCACAATCGTGCCTGGTATTCATTTCTCCTTCCCTCGTCAGGTGTGTTTTACCTTAACTGGCTGATACAAATCAAAAACTCGCCCCTTAGGGTGGAGCCCATCTCTATATAATTTGGACGCTTCCTGCTTTACATGTCTTTGCAAACCGGGTTTCACTAAAGAGAGGTGTATTCTGGGCTCCCTTTTTAAAAGCTGTGTGTGGATTTTGTCGGTGGTGGAGTGTGGTGGGTTTCTGTAGCGGAATAGGACATTAGCCATCTTGTGCTAAAGTGACCTCTTTCAGGACAATCCCGGTACATCCCCTTGAAAGTTTGCTCATGTCTCTCAGCCAAGCCATTTGTGGAGGGAAGATACCGGGGAAAAGAAGTGTTTTTAATGCAATTCATCTTTAAAAATGTCTGGAATTCTCCAGCAACAAATTGTGGGTCATTATCACTGCTCAGTGCAAGTGGCAGCCCATATCAAGAAAACAGAGCTCTCGAGACTTCTATGGTAGCATTTGCAGAAAACTTCCATCCATTTAGAATGGTCATCAACCAACAGTAGAAATCGTTCACCTTTCACCTCAGCATAATCAACATAAATTCTCTGCCAAGGTTCAGTCGACCAATGCCACAATAGCAAGGGAACTGCCTTAAGGGAATAATGCACCTGGGGTACACATATCACAAAGCCTTACCCTCTCCTCTATATCAAGGTCAATTCCAGGCCACCACACAAAAGACCTGGCAAGTGCTTTCATCCGGCACCTATCTAGAATGCATTCATGTAACTTCCAGTGAAAGTTTGTGGAATCTAAATGGTATGAAGACACGCCTGCCCCACAAACAGACACCCATTTTCCAATGAAAGCTATACGATTCTAAAATGGTCTGAGCTCTGCACTTGGACAACTGCGTTGTCAGCCAGAGGATGTAAATTCATTTAGTATCATCCAACTAGTGGACTAATGCAAATCCTGCATTTTGATTGGCTACGCTACTAGGGGACTATTAGCAATAGTCATCGAGTAGCGAAATTCGCCGGTTTTTCTTTCGTTATTTTCCCCAAATAGATATTTCTTCAACTTGCATTTACTAACTTTATTATTACCTTTTCTGTCCGACTAGTTGGGTGATACTAAAACAATTAGACCCTTCGCCCTAAAGGGCCATGGGTCAACAGCCCATTCGCCTTCGCCTCATGGGGTATTGACCCATAGCCCTTTCGGGCTAAGGGTCTAATTGTTAAATATCGTTACAAGCAAACTACTGTTCTTTGTATCTTCAGCTATCTCTGCTGCAGTTATGGGCAATTCATTTGTCATAGTTGCAAACACATGTGAGATTCTTGTCGATATAGTGTACTTTTCTTTCATTGCATCGTCTCGCACTTACCTATGTCCCACACACGCATTTTCTGTCAAGAGGTGCATACTTTCACCCTATCTAAAAGTTCCTTGCGGGTGTTCCACGCGTGGAAAATATTTTTACGTGACAAGTGCGTGGATGTCATATAATTGTGGATATCATGTACTTCCCTTCCATTGCATTGTCTCGCATGCAGGTATGGCCCACATTCGCGTTTTTATTCAACAGCTGCTTACTTTCGCTCTCTCTAAAATGTCCTCGCGGGTGTACCACGCGTGAAAAATATTTCTACGTGAAAAGTGTGCTGATGTGAGATTGTTGTTGACATCATGTAGTTTTCTTTCATTGCATAGTATCACGTTTAGCTATCTGCCACAGTCGCGTTTTAAGTCAACTGGTGCATACTTTCCATCTCTCTAAAATGTTCTTGCAAGTGTACCAGGTGTAGAAAATAGTTCTACGTGAAAAGTGCGTGGATGTGAGATTGTTGTGGATATCAGGTACACTTCTTCAATGCCATCGTCTTGCATTTAGCGATGTCCCACAGTCGCATTTTCTGTCAAGAGGTGCATACTTTTATCCTCTTTAAAATGCCTCCCGAGTGTACCACGCGTGCAAAATCTTTCTACGTCAAAAGTGCGTGGATGTGACATTTTTGTCGATGTAAAGTAGTTTTCTATCATTGCATCTTCTCGGGTTTACCTATGTCCCACAGTAGCATTTTAAGCCAAAAGATGCATACTTTCGCCCTCTTTAAAATGTCCTCGCGGGTGTATTACGCGTTTAAATAATTTCTACGTAAAAAATGCGTGCAAGTGAGATTGTTGTCGATATCATGTAGTTTTCTTCCATTGCTTCGCCTTGCATTTAACTCTGTCCCACAGTCGTATTTTAAGTCAACAGGTGCATATTTGCGAACTCGATAAAATGTCCTCGCGGGTGTAAAGAGCGTGTAAAATACTTCTTGGTGAAAAGTGCGTGGATGTGGGATTTTTGTCGATATCGTGTAGTTTTCTTCTATTCTATCGTCTCGCATTTATCTATGTCCAAAATTACCATGTTCTGTCACGATGTGCATACTTTTGCACTCTTTAAACTGTCCTTGCGGGTGTACCACGCGTGCAAAATATTTCTACGAGAAAAGTGCGTGGTTGTGAGATTGTTCTTGATATTATGTAGTTTTCTTCCATTGCATTGTCTCACGTTTCCTTATGTCCAACAGTCGTATTTTAAGTCAATAGGTGCATATTTTTGCACTTTTTAAGGTGTCTCCTCAGCTGTACAACGCGTGGAAAAAAAATTCTACGTGAAAAGTGCGTGGATGTGAGACTGTTCTGGATTTTATAAACTTTTCTTCCATTGCATCCTCTTGCTTTTAGCTTTGTCCCACAGTAGCATTTTTTGTCAAGATCGAGGTGGATACTTTCACCCTGTCTAAAATGTCCTCGCGGGTTTACCATGCGTGCAAAATATTTGTACCCAAAAAGTGCGTGGATGTGCGATTGTTGTGGATATCATATACTTCTCTTCCATTGTATTGAGTCGCATGAACTATGTCCCACAGTCGCGTTTTCATTCAACAAGTTCGTATTTTCACCCTTTCTAAATTGTCCTCGCGGGTGTACCACGCGTTAAAAAAATTAATCTACGTGAAAAGTGGGTTGATGTGAGATTGTTGTCGATACCATGTAGCTTTCTTCCATTGCATCGCCTCGCAATAAGGCATGTCCCACAGGCGCGCTTTCCTTAAACAGGTCTCTAGTTTCGCCCTCCATTAAATGTCCTCGCGGGTGTACCACACGTGAAAAATATACCTACGTCAAAAGTGCGTTTTTCATTTCAGTTTATTAGACACAATTAGTTACATCACGAAATAATAAATGCATTCATAAATTCATAAATTAATAGAAGCGGCAAGGAGGGCGACAAGAAACCACAAGGCTTTTACGAGATAGACCTCCTAAATCCTAGAATATAAAACACAATCTTTTTATCATAGAGCCTAGCAGATAAATAAGCCAAACAAATTTAAGAAACAAAATAATCATTACTAATGTCATACGTTATATAAAAATAATCACAGACACAAACACAAATGGGGAAAAAAAGTCAGAAGTCAATAAGAGAAGTCTTGAAATTGTTGTCGACATCATGTAGTTTTCTTCCATTGCATCGTCTCGCATTTAGCTGTGTCCAGTGTTCGCAATTTTGTTAAAAGGTGCATTATTTCATCCTCTCTAAAATCTCCTGTGCGCGTGGAGAATATTTCTACGTGAAAAGTTCATGGATGTAAGATTGTTGTCCAGCTGACTAGTTTTGCCTTCTTTAAAATGTCCTCGCGGGTGTCTCACGCGTAAAAAGATATCTACGTGAAACGTTCGTGGATGTGAGATTGTGGTCAAAATCATGTAGCTTTATTCCATTGGGTCGTCTCGCCTTTACCGATGTTCCAAAGTCGCGTTTTTAGTCTTGGGATATTGGAAATTCTAAACAGGTGCAAAGTGTCGCCCTCTTTAAAATGTCCTGGCGGGTGTCTCACGCGTAGAAAATATATCTACGTGAAAAGTGCATGGATGTGGGATTGTTGTGAATATTATGTAGTTTTTTTCCCATTGCATTCTCTCGTGTTCAGCGATGTGCCAAAGTCGCGTTTTCAGTCTTAAGACCTTGGAAACTCTTGACAGGTGCATAGCTTCGCCCTCTTTAAAATGTTCTCGCGCGTGTCTCACGCGTGGAAAATTTATCTACGTGAAAAGTACGTGGATGTGACATTGTTGTCGATATCATGTAGTTTTCTGCCATTGCATTCTCTCGCATTAAGCGATGTTCCAAAGTGGCGTTTTGAGTCTTGGTACCTTCGAGTAAACGAGTTAGAAATTCTAGCTTTTGTAACTCGAAAGTTTCTTTAATCGAGTTTGTTCTCAGTAAACGCAAAGTTTCTCCTTTAATAAAAACCCTTCTTAATACTGAGAAGTTGACTTTAAGAGAAGTACGTATAATGAAACGTTTATGTAGGCTTGTAATGTTTTTGAACATCAAAAGTTTTGTTGTCAGCGACGGCGAGAATAGTGGCGACTAAATCGCCTTTTGGAGTGGCCTTCAGAGTTCTGATAAGAACTAATTGTTTAGTGCAAGACCGGTTTCGGAAGCAGAGTGGCGTTCCTTCGTCAGTTGCTTTTTGTTAAGCGCTCAAGTGGCTGTGAGCAGTTGTGACCAGGGCTCGCGAACCCGCAGCTTTTATACACTGAGTGAGACTGGTTCTGAATAAACTGACCTATCAGAAGTTTAAATTTTGATCCGTTACGCATGGTTACCGCGTCTTAATGGCTGGTCGTATGTAAATCACGGATCGGAAAACAACTTTGAGTCAGTTTGTTAAGCAATTGTCAGAATACTGAAAAATTATCAGTAAATTTTAATGTCAACAAGGTTGTGGCTCGTTCTGAACATGAGAGTTCAATGAAGCCTGATAGTGGAGTCTAGTTCATACGGTGGCAGTGTAAAGTTTAAGTCAAATGCGTATCGAATCATGTGGCTAAATTGCGCGTAGAGGCTGCAGGAGAGACTTCAGTCTGCACAATCTTGATGCTTTGGATTGAAATTTTTGAGAGCTGCTGACGAATATCTATAATCAAGAACTCATTCTTGCCATCATTGAGCATCAGCTGATCCTCTCTCATCCAAGATCGGACATCGCTGATGCACTTCTGCGTGGCTAATACAGCCTCGACTACACTGGAAGAGTCAGAGGGTTTAAAAGACAAATACAACCGTGTTTGGTCTGCATAAGTATGAACGGAGGGCAGATGTTGTTTTAGGATCTGGAACAGCTTACTCACGTAGATGGAAAATAAAAGCGGGTCCACGCATGACCCTTGTGGAACTCCACACTTCAAAATCAAACGGCTTTGAGAGGGTTCCGTTGATAGTACACTTGCTGAGATCTGCCCTTAGGGTAACTCTCAAACCATGAAAGTACTTTCCCCCGCAATCCAATTGTTGACCTCAAACGATCCAGAAGGATCTCATGTTCGACAGTGTCGAATGCAGAGCTTAAGTCGAGAAGCACCAGCAGCGTAACTCAGTCACCTTTATCCATCGCCATTAGGAGATCGTCCTTCACCTTCGGTAGTGATATGATGTTGGCGGTAAGCATTTTGCAAATCTGGAAACAAGTTGTTGACTAGCATGTGCTCCTATAATTGTACTGCAACCGCTTTCTCAGTAAGTTTGGACGTGAACTGTAAATTACTTACAGGCCGAAAGTTCTTGTTTATCAATTGAAGACCAGATTTTTTGAGCATTAGTTATTAATAACTATTAAGATGCGCTTTTGATATTTCATAGAAAAGGTGCAATACAAATAATAAATATTATCGTTATTATTATTATTATAATTATTTATTTATTATGAGTCTTGGGATGTTGCAATTTCTAAACAGGTGCATAGTTTCATCCTCTTTAGAATGTCCTCGCCGGTGTCTCACGCATGGAAAACATATCTACGCCAAAAGTTCGTAGATGTGAGATTGTTGTCTTCCATGTGCATCGTCTCGCCTTTAGCAATGTGCCAAACTCTCGTTTTGAGCCTTGGGATCTTAGAAATTCTAAACAGTACATAGTTTCGCCCTCTTTAGAATGTCCTCGCCGCTGTCTCACCCGTGGAAAATATATCTACGCGAAAAGTTCGTAGAATTGAGATTGTTGTCTTGCATTGGATTGTCTCGCGTTTAGCGATGTGCCATAGTCTAGGTTACATTCTTAGGATCCTGGAATTTCTTCGACAGGTGCATAATTCCGCCCTATTTAAAATATCCTGGCGGGTGTCTCACGCGTGGAAAATATATCTACGTTAAAGGTGCGTAGATGTGAGGTCGTTGACGATATCATGTAGTTTTCTTCCATTGCATGGTCTCGCGTATAGCGATGAGCCATAGTCGCGTTTTCAGTATTGGGATCTTGGAATTTCTCAACAAGTGCATAGTTTGGCCCTCTTTAAAATGTCTTCGCAGGTGTCTCACGCATGCAAAAGAAGTCTACGTGAAAAGTGCGTGGGTGTGAGATTGTTGTGGATATCATGTACTTCTCTTCCTTTCCTACGTGTCGCGTCTGGCGATGTGCCATAGTCGCAGTTTTCAGTCTTGGAATCTTGGAATTTCTTTGACAGGTGCATGGATCCGCTCTATTTAAAGTGTCTCGGCTGGTGTCTTACGCGGGGAAAATAAATGTACTTAAAAAGTGCGTGGATTCGAAATTGCTTTCGAAATCATGTAGTTTTCTTCCATTGCATCGTCTCGCGTTTAGTGATGTGCCATAGTCGGTTTTCAGTCTTGGGATCTTGGAAATCCTCAACAGGTGCATAGTTCTTCCCTCTCTAAAATGTCCTGGCGATGCCTCACAGTCGCGTTTTCAGTCAAGAGTTTCATCTTTTCGCACTCTTGAAAAAATGTCCCCCCGTGTGTACAACGCAAGAAAAATATTTCTACATGAAAAGTGCGTGGATGTGAAATTGTTGTGGATATCATGTAGTTTTATTCCATTGCATCATCTCGCGGTTAGCTCTTTCCCACAGTCCCATTTTAAAGCAATAGGTGCATAATATCTCGCCCTCACCAAAATGTTCTCGCGGGTGTACCTCACAAGGAAAATATTTTTATGTTAAAAGTGCGTGGATGTGAGATTGTTGCGGATATTATATACTTTTCTTCCATGGCATTGTTTGGCATTTAGCTATGTGTTACAGTCGCGTTTTCAGTGAACCAGTGCATAGTTTGATCGCCTCTAAAATATGCTCGAGGGTGTCCTACCCGTAGAAAATATTTCTACGTGAAAAGTGTGTTCATATGAGATTGCTGTCGATAACTTGTAGTGTTATTACATTGCATCAGTAGTATGTAGGGTGCGAAGTAAGCCTGGACGCCCCGCCATTCAAGATGGCCGCCAATAAAAGTTCGAGAAGTCATGACGAAATCACCACTAAACTATGACGTCACGGTGGAGAAGGGTGGTTCTAGTGGTATTGCGCAGCCCCACCCTAACCCTAGAACCCTAAGGTAATCCTAAGACTTTCAGCGGTGGCGTAATCGGGAACCCTAACACTAGCCGCGCTAACGCTAAAAAGCCCTAATAGCCCTAACCGCAAATTCCTAACCCCTAAGCCCAAATAACCCTACCTAAGCCCTTATAACCCTAAATAAGACTACGTAGCCCTATACAGACCATATAACCCCAAATACCCCTAAAAGGGGCCGTTCCCGCGCGTGCTTCGCTAACTGTGTCAGTTCCACTTGTTTGGGACTCTTTAAAATGTCTTCGCGCGTGTACAACGGAAGAAAAACATTTCTACATAAAAAGTGCGTGGATGTCAGATTGTTGTAGATATCATGTGGTTTTTTTCTATTGCATCGTCTCGCGTTTAGCTGTGTGCCACAGTCGGAATTTTATTTATTAGGTGCATACTTTCACCCTCTCTTAAATGTTCTCGCTTCTGTACCACGCGTAAAAATTATCTCTACGTGAAAAGTCTGTGGATGTGACATTCTTGTCGATTTCATGAAGTTTTGTTCCATGGCATGCTCTCGCCTTTAGCTATGTGCCACCGTGGCAGTTTAAGTGAACAGGTGCATTCACTTTCGCCCTCTATAAAATGTCCTCGCGTGTATTCACCGCGTGGAAAATATTTCTACCTGAAAAGTGCGTGGATTCGAGATTGCTGTCGATATCATGTAGTTTTCTTCCCTTGCATTGTCTCGGGTTTAGCTATGTTCCACAGTGGCAATTTTAGTCAACAGGTGTATACCTTCGCCGTCTCCAAAATGGCCTCGCAGGTGTATTTCGAGTAAAAAAATGTTTCTACGTGGAAATTTCGTGGATATGAGATTGTTGTGGATATCATGTACATTACGCCCATTCCATTGTCTTGCATCTAGCTATGTGCCACATTCACATTTTCAGTCAACAGGTGCATAATTTTGCCCTCTCTACAATGTCCTCGCGTGTTTTGACCGCGTGGAAAATATTTCTACCTGAAAAGTGCGTGGATTTGGGATATGATGTCGATATCATGTTGTTTGCTTGTATTCCATCGTCTCCCGTTTAGCTAGGCTCCACAGTCGCGTTTTCAGTCAAGAGTTTCATTTTTTGGCACTTTTTAAAATGTCCTCGCTCGTGTACAACGCAAGAAAAATATTTCTACCTGAAAAGTGCGTGGATGTGAAATTTTTGTGGATATCATGTAGTTTTTTTTCCATTGCATCGTCTTGCGTTTAGCTGTGTCCTACAGTCGCAGTGTAAGTCAACAGGTGGATAATTTTGCCTCCCTAAAATGCTTTCGTGGGGTTAGAACGCATAAAAAATATTTCAATGTGAAAAAAGGTCGTGGATCTAACATTATTGTCGATTTGATGTAGTTTTCTTCCATTGCATCGTCTCGGGTTTAGCTCTGTCCCAGAATTGCATTTTAAGCCAACAGGCGCATACTTTCGCCTTCTCTTAAATGTCTTTGCGTGTATTCACCGCGTGGAAAGTATTTCCACCTGACAAGTGCCTGGATTTGAGATTGCTGTCGATATCATGTAGTTTTCTTCCATTGCATCGTCTCGCGTCTAGCTACGTGCGACCGTTTCGTTTTCAGTCAACAGGTACATAGTGTCACACTCTCTAAAATCTCCTTGAAGGTGTCCCACGCATGGAAAATATTTCTACGTGAAATGTGCGTTCATGTGAGATTATTGTCGATATCATGCACTTTTCTTCTATTGCATTGTCTCGGGTTTAGCTCTGTCCAACTGTGCCCTTTTTCTTTCAAGAAGTACATACTTTAACCCTCTTTAAAATGCCCTCGCGGATGTACCAGGCGTGGAAAATATTTCTACGTGGATGCGTGATTGCTGTCGATATTATGTAGTTTACTTCTATTGCATCGTCTAGCATTTATTTATGTCCCACACTCGGGTTTTCGGTCAAAAGGTGCATACTTTTACCCTCGGGTGTGCCATGCGTGGAAAATAGTTTATTGTAAAAAGTGCGTGGATGTGAGATTGTTGTGGATATCATGTGCTATTCTTCCATTGCATCGTCTCGCATAGAGCTATGTCCCACAGTCGCGTTTTTAGTCAACAGGTGCTTAGTTTCGCGCTCTCTAAAATGTCCTCGCACGTGTACCACGCGTGGAAAATATTTCTTTGTTTAAAGTGCGTGGATGTGAGCTTGTTGTGTGATATAATATACATTTCTTCCATTGCTTTGTCTCGCGTGTAGCTATTTCTCACAGTCGCGTTTTCATTCAACAGGTGCAAAGTTTTGCGCTCTCCAAAATGTTCTTGCGGGTGTACCACGCGTAGAAAATATTTCTACACAAAAAGTGCGTGGATGTGAGTGTTTTTTCAATATCTGGTAGTTTTCTCCCATAGCATCTTCTCGCTTTTAGCTGTTCCACAGTCGCGTTTTCAGTCAAAAGGTGCTAACTTTCGCAAGTGTACCACACGTGGAAAATAAGTCTATGTGAAAAGTGCGTGGATGTGAGACTTTCTTCCGTTGCATCGTTTCGCATTTAGATATGTCCCACTCTCGCCTTTTTAGTCAACAGGCGCATACTTTCGCCCTATCCTAAATGTCCTCACGGGTGTACCACCCGTGGAAAATATTTCTATGTGAAAAGTTCGTCTATGTGAGATTGTTGTGGATATCATATACTCTTCTTTTGTTGCATCTTGTATCACCCACTAATGTAATAATCAACCACTAATGTAATACTAACCACTAATGTAATAAAAATCAACCACTAATGTAATAAAAAAGCTAACCACTGATGTAATAGATTTTTAAACACTAATGTAATACTTTTTTAACCACTAAGGTAATAAACATCCAAAGAGTAGAGAGTTTATCTCATTTGGTACAGTATTGTTTGTGAGTTCAATACCGTCCTTAGTATGTCATCATAGTTGACATAACCGAATCAAAATTAGTTCAATATATCTCTTTAATAAAATTTCAACGGATGCCTAGGCCCCCAAAACACACAACGTGTGGCACACAAGACGCAAGACTTTTTTCAACATCAGTATGTTTTTCTCCTCAACGGATCGCCATAGCTTAATTAAATTCTACCGCATTTAAGGTGTTACTTTTGTTTTATTTATGAGGCAAACTGAGTCTGAAAGTGTGAAACCTCTAGGCATAGCAATGACCGGACATTAGACTTATCCGCAGCGTATGTTAGAAAGCCAGTTAAAGAATTAGTGTGCTGATTAGTTACACTGGCTTTCACATGCGCGTCTTCAACAAATTCGTGCACAATTTTAAACCATATAGGAAACTGAGTTTGTTTGTGATTTCACCAATAAGTTTTAGCAGCGTGAATGGTAACCTTTGAAAAAGTTAAGACAATTTTGATTGACTCACAAATTACATTCAAATTTCGTTGATCTGAAGAGCGCAACAAGGAAGTGTAAAAAAAGTTTGAACTCAGCAGAAACACTTTGAATGCACTCAACTGGGTTTAGAATAGGCCCTTTGCAGCTAAGCCATCACGTGACCTACTTTTTATAAAATTATGGGCTATAGCTTAACAAATGCCAGAAATCGAAAAAGCATGTCGAGAATATCAAAATGGCCAAATTTGAGGCCCCCATCATTAAAAGATGAGATTTTATGACAGTCTGAAGTTTTAAGAGAATAAGAAGATTTGTATGGAAAATGTTGCTGGAGAGCAAGATAAACTTAACAAACATCAGTATATCTATTACATAAAATAGCAATAGCTTATTTATTACATTAGTGGTTAAAAAGTATTACATTAGTGGTTAGCTCCTTTATTACATTAGTGGTTAAAAATTTATTACAATAGTGGTTAGCTTTTTTATTACATTAGTGGTTGATTTTTATTACATTAGTGGTTGATTTTTATTACATTAGTGGTTAGTATTACATTAGTGGTTAGTATTACATTAGTGGTTGGTTATTACATTAGTGGGTGATACAGCATCTTCGCGCATTTAGCTATGTCCCACACTCGAATTTTAAGTCAACTGGTGCATATTTTCGCCCTATCTTAAATGTTTTTACTGGTGAAAAGTGCGTGAGGGTGACATTGTTGTGGATATCATGTAGTTTTCTTTAATTGCATCGTCTCCCATTTAGCTATTTCCCACATTTACATTTCCTCTCAAGAGGCGCTACTTTTACCCTCTCTAAAATGTCCTAGTGGGTGTACCTTGAGTTAAAAATATTTTTACTTGAAAAGTGCGTTGATGTGGGCTTGTTGTCGATGTCATGTAGTTTTCTGCCATTGCATCGTTTCGGGTTTAGCTATGCCCCACAGCCGCATTTTAACTCAACGAGTGCATACATTCGCCCTCTCTAAAATGTCCTCACGCGTGTACCACACGTGGAGAAATGTTCCACGTAAAAAGTGCGTGGATGTAAGGTTTTTATGGATATTAAGTACTTTTGTTCCATTACATCCTCTCGCATTTAGCTTTGTCCCACAGTCGCACTTCCATTCAACAGGTCTACAGTTTCGCCCTCTCTTAAATGTCCTTCCGAGTGTACCACGCTTGAAAAATATTTCTACCTGAAGACTGGTTGATGTGAGATTCTTGTCGATATCGTGTAGTTTTCTTTTATTGCATGGCCTCGCATTTACCTATGTCCCACACACGCATTTTCTGTCAAGAGGTGCATACTTTCACCCTCTCTAAAATGTCCTTGCGGGTGTACCACGCGTGGAAAATATTTTTACGTGACAACTGCGTGGATGTCACATAATTGTGGATATCATGTACTTTTTTTCCATTGCACTGTCCGCGTGCAGCTATGTCCCACATTCGCGTTTTTATTCAACAGCTGCATACTTTCTCTCTCTCTAAAATGTCCTCGCGGTTGTACCACGCGTGAAAAATATTTCTACGTGAAAAGTGTGTTGAAGTGAGATTGTGTTCGACATCATTTAGTTTTCTTTCATTGCATAGTATCACGTTTAGCTATCTGCCACAATCGCATTTTAAGTCAACTGGTGCACACTTTCCATCTCTCTAAAATGTTCTTGCAAGTGTACCAGGTGTAGAAAATAGTTCTACGTGAAAAGTGCGTGGATGCGAGATTGTTGTGGATATCAGGTACACTTCTTCAATGCAATCGTCTCGCATTTAGCGATGTCCCACAGTCGCATTTTCTGTCAAGAGGTGCATACTTTTATCCTCTTTAAAATGTCCTCCCGAGTGTACCACGCGTGCAAATTTTTTTTATACGTGAAAAGTGCGTGGATGTGACATTTTTGTCGATATAAAGTAGCTTTTTATCATTGCATCTTCTAGCGTTTACCTATATCCCAAAGTAGCATTTTAAGCCAAAAGATGCATACTTTCGCCCTCTCTAAAATGTCCTCGCGGGTGTAATACGCGTTTAAATTATTTCTACGTAAAAAATGCGTGCAAGTGAGATTGTTGTCGATATAATGTAGTTTTCTTCCATTGCTTCGCTTCGCATTTAACTATGTCCCACGGTGTTATTTTAAGTCAAAAGGTGCATACTTGCGAACTCGATAAAATGTCCTCGCGGGTTTACAGAGCGTGTAAATACTTCTGCGTGAAAAGTGTGTGGATGTGGAATTTTTGTCGCTATCGCGTAGTTTTCTTCTATTTTATCGTCTCGCATTTAGCTATGTTCAACATTACCATTTTCTGTCAAGAGGTCAATACTTTTGCTCTCTTTAAATTGTCCTTGCAGGTGTACCACGCGCGCAAAATATTTCTACGGGAAAAGTGGGTGGTTGTGAGATTGTTCTTGATATCATGTAGTTTTTTCCATTGCATTGTCTCACGTTTCCTTATGTCCAACAGTCGCATTTTAAGTCAACAGATTTTTGCGCTTTTTAAAATGTCTCCGCGGGTGTACCACGCGTGGAAAAAAATTCTACGTGAAAAGTGCGTGGATGTGAGATTGTTCTGGATTTGATGAACTTTTCTTCCATTGCATCCTCTCGTTTTTAGCGTTGTCCAACAGTAGCATTTTTTGTCAAGAGGTGGATACTTTCACCCTGTCTAAAATGTCCTCGCGGGTTTACCATACGTGGGAAATGTTTGTACCCAAAAAGTGCGTGGATTTGCGATTGCTGTGGATATCATATACTTCTCTTCCATTGCATTGATTCGCATGTAGTATGTCCCACAGTCGCGTTTTCATTCAACAGGTGCATATTTTTACCCTTTCTAAATTGTCCTCGCGGGTGTACCACGTGTAAAAAATTAATCTACGTGAAAAGTGGGTTGATGTGAGATTGTTGTCGATAATATGTAGTTTTCTTCCATTGCATCGCCTCGCATTTAGGCATGTTCCACAGTGGCTTTTTCATTAAACGAGTCTATAGTTTCGCCCTCCATTAAATGTCCTCGCGGGTGTACCACACGTGGTTGATTTGAAATTGTTGTCGATATCATGTAGTTTTCTTCCATTGCACCGTCTCGCATTTAGCTGTGTCCAGCGTTCGCATTTTTTGTTAAGAGGTGCATTATTTCATCCTCTCTAAAATCTCCCTGCGGGTGTACCACGCGTGGAAAATACTTCTACGTGAAAAGTGCATGGATGTAAGATTTTTGTCCAGCTGACTAGTTTTGCCCTCTTGAAAATGGCCTCGCGGGTGTCTCATACGTAAAAAGATATCTACGTGAAAAGTTCGTGGATGTGAGATTGTTGTCAAAGTTATGTAGCTTTATTCCATTGCGTCGTCTCGCGTTTAGCGATGAGCCAAAGTCGCGTTTTTAGTCTTGGGATATTGGAAACTCTTAACAGGTGCATAGCTTCGCCCTCTTTAAAATGTTCTCGCGGGTGTCTCACGCCTGGAAAATTTATCTACGTGAAAAGTGCGTGGATGAGACATTGTTGTCGATATCATGTAGTTTTCTGCCATTGCATCCTCTCGCATTTAGCGCTGTTCCAAAGTCGCGTTTTGAGTCTTGAGGTCTTGGAAATTCTAAACAGGTGCATAGTTTTGTCCTCTTTAAAATGTTCTTGCAGGTGTCCCGCGTGGAAAATGTATTTACGTGAAAAATCCGTGATGTGAAATTAATGTCGATATCAGGTAGTTTTCTTCCATAGCAACGTCTCGCGTTTAGCGATGTGCCCAAGTCGCGTTTTCAGTCTTGGGATCTTCGAAATTTTAAACAGGTGCATAGTTTCGCCCGCTTTAAAATGGCCTAGCGGGTGTCTCACGCGTGGAATGCGTGACAGAAGTATGCAGAATTGGCGCGGAAATTCAGCTAATTGATTGGTCAACAGCAAGAAAACCTGTCTAACCGGTCCTCTAGAGTACAAATACCGCGTGATAGGTCATCATTGGGCATCAGCATCAGCTGATCCTCTCTCATCCAAGATCGTACATCGCTGATTCACTTCTGCATGGCTGATACAGCCTCGACTTCACTGGAAGAGTCAGAGGGCTTAAATGAAAAATGCAACCGTGTTTCGTCTGCATTAGTATGAACGGAGGGTAGATGTTGTTTTAAGATCTGGAACAGCTTACTCACGTAGATGGAAAATAAAAGCGGGCCCACGCATGACCCTTACGGAACTCCACACTTCAAATCAAACCGCTTTGAGAAAGTTCCGTTGATAGACACTTTCTGAGATTTTCCCTTAAGGTAACTCTCAAACTGTGAAAGAACTTTCCCCCACAATCCAATTGTTGACCTCAAACGATTCAGAAGGATCTCATGTTCTACAGTGTCGAATGCAGAGCTTAAGTCGAGAAGCACCAGCAGCGTAACTTGACTTTTATCCATCGCCATTAGGAGATCGTTCTTCACCTTCAGTAGTGCGGTCTCAGTGATATGATGTTGGCGGTAAGCATTTTGCAAATCTGGAAACAAGCCATTGACTAGCATTTGCTCCTGTAATTGTACTGCAACCGCTTTCTCAGTAAGTTTGGACGTGAACTGTAAATTACTTCCAGGCCGAAAGTTCTTGTTTATCAATTGAAGACCAGATTTTTTTTGAGCATTAGTTATTAATAACTATTAAGATGCGCTTTTGAATATGTTATAGAAAAGGTGCATTACAAAAAATAAATATTACTATTATTATTATTATTGTTACTATTATTATTACCATTACCATTACCATTACCATTACCATTACCATTACCATTACTATTACTATTACTATTACTATTACTATTACTATTACTATTACTATTACTATTACTATTACTATTACTATTACCATTACTATTACTATTACTATTGCTATTACTATTACTATTACCATTACCATTACCATGACAATTACTGTTATTATTATTACTATTACTATTACTATTACTATTACTTGTACTATTATTATTATTATTATTATTATTATTATTATTATTATTATTATTATTATTATTATTATTATTATTATGTAGTTCTCTTCCATTCCATCGTCTCGCCTTTAGCGATGTGCCAAACTCGCGTTTTAAGCCTTGAGATCTTAGAAATTCTAAACAGGTGCATAGTTTCGCCCTGTTTAAAATGTCCTCTTTGGTGTCTCACGCGTGGAAAATATATCTACGTGAAAAGTGCGTGGATTTGTGATTGTTGTCGATATTATATAGTTTCCTTCCATTGCATCGTCTTGCCTGTAGTGATGTGTCAAAGTCGCGTTTTGAGTCTTGGGATCTTGGAAATTCTAAGCAGGTGCATAGTTTCGCGCTCTTTAAAATATTCTCGCTGGTGTCTCACGCGTGGAAAGTATAACTACATGAAAAGTGCGTGGATGTGATTGTTGTGGATATCATGTAGTTTTCTTCCATTGCATCGCCTCGCATTTACCCATGTCCCACAGTCGCGTTTTCATTTAACAGGTTTATAAATTCTCCCTCTTTTAAATGTCCTCGCGGGTGTACCGCGCGTGAAAAATATTTCTAAGTAAAAAGTGCGTTGATTTGAGATTGTTGTTGATATCATGTGGTTTTCTTCCATTGCATCGTCTTGTGTTTAGCAGTGTGCCAAAGTCGCGTTTTCAGTCTTAAGACCTTTCAAATTCTTAACAGGTGCATATTTTTGCCCTTTTTAAAATGTCCTTGCGGGTGTCTCACGCGTAGAATATATATCTACGTGAAAAGTGCATAGATGTGAGATTGTTGTCGATATCATGTAGTTTTCTAATATTGCATCGTCTTGCGTTTAGCGATGTTCCAAAGTCGCGCTATATGAGTCTTGAGATGTTGTAATTTCTAAACAGGTGCATAGTTTCGCCCTGTTTAAAATGTCCTCGCCGGTGTCTCACGCGTGGAAAATATATCTACGCGAAAAGTTCGTAGATGTGAAATTGCTGTCTTGCATTGCATTGTCTCGCGTTTAGCGATGTGCCATAGTCTAGTTTACATTCTTAGGATCTTGGAATTTCTTCGACAGGTGCATATATCCTAGCTTGTGTCTCACGCGTGAAAAATATATGTACGTTAAAGGTGCGTAGATGTGAGGTCGTTGAGGATATCATGTAGTTTTCTTCCATTGCATGGTCTCGAGTATAGCGATGAGCCATAGTCGCGTTTTCAGTATTGGGATCTTGGAATTTCTCATTGTTGTCGTCGTAACACGAGGCCAATTCGTAGCGGTCTTCAAACATCGTTTAAAACACGTAAACGTTAAGTTTATTCACAACAACGAGTTTGACTGAAAATAGAACAAAATAAACAATTATTTACAACGGAGACAGAAAGAAGTAGCAACGAAAACACAGACTTACAGCTTTTTCCCGCAATGGCTGATAGGCCTCTGGACGACGATGATCGCGAGTGAACTTACAATAATAACGACAACTAGCTCTAATAACTCGAGGATAGAAAAAACGTTTGTTCGACCGTTGCGAACGAATTTAAAAACTACTAGTCTTATTAGCATAATAGCCTGACGCGCGCGAAAATATCAAATGTCCCAGTGGGCCTCTTAGGGCAGAATAGCACGGAAGTTACACTCATTAAGTGCATAGCTTGGCCCTCTTTAAAATGTCCTCGCAGGTGTCTCACGCGTGCAAAATAAGTCTACGTGAAAAGTGCGTGGGTGTGAGAATGTTATGGATATCATGTACTTCTCTTCCATTCCTTCGTGTCGCGTTTGGCAATGTGCCATAGTCGCTTTTTCAGTCTTGGAATCTTCGAATTTCTTTGACAGATTCATGATTCTGCTCTATTTAAAATGTCTTCGCTGGTGTCTTACGCGGGGAAATAGATCTACGTGAAAAGTGCGTGGATTTGAAATTGCTTCTGAAATCATGTAGTTTTCTTTCATTGCATCGTCTCGCGTTTAGCGATGTGCCATTGTCGAGTTTTTAGTCTTGGGATCTTGCAAATCCTCAACAGGTGCATAGTTTTGCCCTCTTCAAAATGTCCTTGCAGGTGTCTCACGCGTGCAAAATAAGTCTACTTTAACCGTGCGAGGATGCTCGATTGTTGTCGATATATTGTAGTTTTCTTTCGTTGCATCGTCTCGCGTATAGCGATGTGCCATAGTCGCGTTTTCAGTATCGGGATCTTGGAAATTCTCAACAGGTGCATCGTTTTGCCGTCTTCAAAATTTCCTCGCGGGTGTCTCACGCGTGTAAAATATATTAACGTGAAAGGTGCCTGGATGTGCGATTGTTGTCGATATCGTGTAGTTTTCGTCCATTGCGTCGTCTCGCGTTTATCGCTGTGCTATAGTCGCGTTTTTAGTCTTGGAATCTTGGAAATTCTCAACAGTTGCATAGTTTCGCCCTCTTTAAAATGTTCTGGCAGGTGTCTTACGCGTAGGAAATATATCTAAGTGAAAATTGCGTAAAAGATAAATTGTTGTCGCTAACATGTAGTTTTCTTCCATTGCACCGTCTTGCGTTTATTGATGTGCCATAGTCGCCTTTTTAAACTCCGTATCTTCGAAATCCTCGACAGGTGCATAGTTCCGCCCTCTCTAAATGTCATGGCGGTGTCTCACGCGAGGAAATTATATCTACGTGAAAGGTGCGTGGATGTGAGATCGGTGTCGATATCATGTAGTTTTTTTTTTCGTTGCATCTCCTCGCGTTTAGCGATTTCCCATAGTCGAGTTTTTGGTCTTGGGATGTTGGAAATCCTCAACAGGTGCATAGCTTCGCCCTGTCTAAAATGTCCTCGCACGTGTCTCACGCCTGGAAAATATATCTACGTGAAAACTGCGTGGATGCTCGATTGTTGTCGATATCATGTAGTTTTCTTCCATTGCATCATCTTGCGTTTAGCGATGTGCCATAGTCGCGTTTTCAGCCCCAAGATTTTGGAAATCCTCAACAGGTGCATAATTTTGCCCTTTCTAAAATGTGCTGGCGGCTTTCTCACGCGTGGAAAATATATCTATGTGAAAGGTACGTGGACGTGAGATTCTTGTCGATGTCATGTAGTTTTTGCCATTGCATCGTCTCGCGTTTAATTAACGATGTGCCATAGTCGCGTTTTCAGCCTCGGGATCTTGGAAATCCTCAACAGCTGCATAGTTTCACCCTCTCTAAAATGTCCTGGCAGGTGTCTCACGCGTAGAAAATATATCTACTTGAAAAGTGCGTGGATGTGAGGTTATTGTCGATATCATGTAGTTTCCTTTCACTGCGGCATCTTGCGTTTAGCGATGTTCTATAGTGGCGTTTTCAGGATCGGGATGTTGGGAATCCTCAATAGGTGCATAGTTTCGCCCTCTCTATTATATTACTATTACTATTACTATTACTATTACTATTACTATTACTATTACTATTACTATTACTATTACTATTACTATTACTATTACTATTACTATTACTATTACTATTACTATTACTATTACTATTACTATTACTATTACTATTACTATTACTATTACTATTACTATTACTATTACTATTACTATTACTATTACTATTACTATTACTATTACTATTACTATTACTATTACTATTACTATTACTATTACTATTACTATTACTGTTACTATTACTATTACTATTACTATTACTATTACTATTACTGTGAAGAGTGATCATCGCAGTAAATTTTCCAATTTAAGCAATTGGAAAGAAGAAGCCTGAAAAAAATCAAGGCTTCAACGGGATTCGAACCGATGACCTCCGCGATACCGGTGCGATGCTCTACCAACTGAGCTATGAAGCCACACGTTGGGAGCAAGGTCAATTTATTGAGTTCATATTTTCTCGTGAAGTGAAATGATGTGAAGTATATATGAAATAATTCATATTTGTACTGCGGTTGTAGATGAATGTGAAGAGTGATCATCGCAGTAAATTTTCCAATTTAAGCAATTGGAAAGAAGAAGCCTGAAAAAAAATCAAGGCTTCAACGGGATTCGAACCCATGACCTCCGCGATACCGGTGCGATGCTCTACCAACTGAGCTATGAAGCCACACGTTGGGAGCAAGGTCAATTCAGACAGTGCATGGATTTTAGATTCTCGCCCAAGTCATTTTTCATTTCTTCTCTTTCGACTCTCCAGGTCTAACGATGTTCCACTCTTGCAACATCGGTCTCGGAATCCCAAAGTATCTCTATGGTTTTGTGAAAGTGGCCAGCTTTGTTCCTCCGTTAAAATATTACACAAGTACTTCATGCCTTGAATTCTATGGAATTGATTAGTGATGGTTTAAAACTTCTCTCTGATGTCGTTTTTCCGTTTCTTGCGCATTGTCACGCCTCTACCGATGTGCCACAGCCCGTTTTTGGGCCTCGAAATGCTTTACTGTTTTCAATGGTTTTTGAAAGATTACAGTTTTGGTGCTCACTCAAAATTTTAAGAGAGTTTTAAACTAGAAAATTTCTATTGTATTCGACTTTGCATTAGTCAGAGACTCAAGCTCGTGTCATTTTGTCTTCTTGTAGCGCGTCCTCCTACGTTTAGCGATGTGTCACAGTCGCGTTTTTGGTCTCAGAATCCTTAACAATAATTAAGGATTCTGAGACCTACCGTGGTGCAAGTTTCAGCGCTCCTTTTAAATCTCTACATTTGCGTTTTACAGATAATATTTTACCGAATTTAACAGTGTGTGGTTTGGAGATTCTCGCATAACTCATTTTCCTTTCATTGGGTTCGACTTCTTGGGTCTAGCGAGGTGTCACTATCCCCATTAGGTCGGGAATCCGACACTATCCTTAATTGTTTTGTGAAAGATGCCAGTTTTGGCCCTCCTTTAAATTATCACACAAGTACTTCATGCCTGGAATTCTATGGAATTTATTAGTGCTTGGTTTAAAACTTCTCCCTGACGTCATTTCTCTGTTTTCTTGCGCATGGTCACGCCCCCAACGATTTCCCATAGCCATATTTTGGGCCTCGAAATCCTTTATTGCTTTTTATGCATTTTTGAAAAATTACAGTTTTGGCCCTCACTCAAATGTGTAAGAGTGTTTTAAACTCGAAAATTTCTATTGAATTTGACTTTGCAGACTCAAGACTCAAGCTCATGTCATTTTGTCTTCTTCTTGCGCGTCTTCTTGGGTCGAGCGATGTTTTTTGTCTCGAAATCCCCAATTATTTTTATTTCGTTTTAACATTTAACCAGTTTTAGCCCTTCTTTAAATCTTTACACATGCGTTTTACGGGTTATATTTTACCGAATTGGACAGTGCAATGATATTAAATTCTCGCATAAGTCCTTTTGCTATCTTTTTTTTCGAATAATGGAGTCTGGCGTTGTGCCACTATCGTTATTTCGGTCGCAGGGGGCTCTTGCAAGCAGTATGTCTGTTTATGTTCGAAATTTAAAGAAATGTATGGGAATATTGAAGAGCCTTAACATCGTAAACTTACGTCGAGGAGTGAGTATGTTAAAGCTCAAAATAAACTTTCATCTACCTGAGTTGTTGTGTATCGTAGTTTCTGCGGCTGAAAATGGCCAATTTTGAAAGATTTGGTGGGTTTTGTGTTGACTGTTATAGAAGGGAGACAAGGGTGGAAAGCTCATTTTCGACCGCTTCAGCACCAAGCCGATTTTCAACCAGAAATTAGAATCGCCCGGCTCCCAGATCAAACACCAGAGAAACTGAAAGGTTGGCGCTTCTTCTCGTAGCATTCAATCGAAGATGCATTCAAAGTCCAAGCGCTAACCGCTGAGTAATTTTTGAGAAATGCAGCTTTCCAAGCGATCAGCATCCGCGGCTGAGATTTCGTGTGCCAAGGAGCAACCGTCACGCTGTTTGCTCCACACTGATTGGATGATGCTAAACAATGCCCTGTTACAAACGCCTCTATTGGCAGGGGAGACAGGGACACATTCATAGCGGTGATTCATTTACTGACTAGCCTGGTGTGAAGTTTATGGTTGTTAGCTCCAGCCGATGTGGAGACTTTGAATAGCCGAGATTCAAACACAAATCGTCCAATATCAAGTTTGTCAGAGATTCAAGCCCATTTCATTTTGTCTTCGTTCTGTGCGTCTTTCTGTGTTTACGGATGTGGTCTCGGAATCCTCAATTTAAAGCAAACGGTTTAATAGCCCTTTTCACGGTTAGCTTTCCTCATTTGCATTACAATAAAATCTAGCATGTATGCGAGGCAATTTCGGGCTATTTCGCACTTTTAGCCCGAAATTGCCTCGCATTCACGTTGATTACATTGTAATGCAAATGAGAAAAATTAACCGTGAAAAGGGCTATTTCAGCGAAATAGTTAAAGGACGTTTGGACATCTCTGGATGTTATTGTCAAGTAAATTAAATGTGTTAGTCAGATCTTGCATTATAAATAGTTTTCTCATCACTTACGTATTTTGGCACCGTATGGACATAACGGCTTGAGACGTATTTTGCCACTTTACGAACTTAATTATAGATCTAGTTATAATGCAAGAGCTAAGCTGCACCTTTACTTGACAATGACATCCGAGGATGTCGAAACGTCGTTTATAAATTTCGCTAACTTTTGTGTTTTTGATCTTTCCTCAAGCCTTACTTATTCGGTAACGTTTTAAATCTGGCAACACATTAAGTAAAACTCCTTTAGTTTTACCGAGTAAAAATCAGAGCGTTTCTATTTTTCTGTCACTTCTAATTAAAGATAAAAGTTTTAAAACAAAAATCAAAGGACTGCGAACGTTATAAAAACCCTATTTTTTATGTTTTACGTAGTGACAAGAGCAAAGGGGAAATTCTCTCAACAAGTATTTACAAATGAAGGAAACTAGAACGATATCCTTCTTAATGTTAATGACATTTAAAATTGCTTATGCAGCTGATCGTCAGCTACGAGACGTAATAAAGACGAAACACTAACAAAATGTTTGTTTTTACATTAAGCCCAGCGATAGGCGTGGGAACAGTTCATTATATACAAAATGCTAGTTTTTAAACGAATATTTTGCTCTTCTCCAGTTACCACGTTTTGTGAGTTCAAAGGCTGAGTTATTAACACTTGGCTCAAAGAGCCGAGAACTGCCATCATTCCAGGTTCGCAGGACAACTAGTTTCCGAAAGGTGAGTATTATTTGCATGGTTTGTATTCCCAAATCAAAAGGAAAAAAATTGAGACCGTTTTAGTAAACTTAAAAAATTAATGAGTGCTGTATTTTGATACAAGTAATGCAAGCTACAGAAGGCAGGGTCGATATCGAATTAGAAGACAGTTCCCCATCAGAAATTAAAAGAAACGAAAACTCATATCAGGCGAAGTAACAAGGCTATAAATGAGTCAGCCGACGTTACTAGATTCAGGAGCAATATAGAATATGTAAATCAGAACGGAAACGGAGAGACCCATGCTATGGACAAAGAGTACAACAGAGTCGGTTGGAGTTCAATCAGATACTTCTAAATACCTAGTGTATAAAGAAAATTTATCACCTTGATAATTGAATTTATAACGTTTCATTCCCTTAGACTAACCCAGCTACCGGCCGAAAGGTTTTCCGGTAATCCGAGACTTTCAATGCACTCGCATTAAAGCTCTCGACCGCCCCGGAACAACGAATCAAAAAGTCATGATTCAGCCACCTTCTCCTGTCAAGTCTTAAAATTACCCAGCAAAGCAAGCTCAGCCAATACTGCGCCCGCCTTACATTGAAAACATATATAGCTTTATAACTCAGAGAGCATTTATAAACAGCTTCAATCTTTCATCTGCATATGCACAGATACTATTGTACTGCATGTATGCAAGCTTAGGTTGCTGTAGGCTTCATCAGTTGTATGCCCTCCATGGTGCAACACTTTTTGAACTTGTCCTTTGAGCAAGGTATAACTATGATGAACTCAACCCCAAAATTTATCCTCACTATAGCCCCCTAAGAATTCTTACTTGTAAGCATGATTTGTTTTACACGTTACTTCAACCTGTCATTTGAATGTTCTCCAAACTTCCCCAAAAAATCTAACTTGCTTTCAGGAAAACATGCAAAGGTCAGAATCCACTAGACCTGGCCAATTGGATACGGCTTTCTTTGCTCGCTAAACATGTTTAGTATTTTACTTACAGTCGATTGCAGTTCAGTGTATAGACCCGGAACATAATTCACCCGTACATGATTCCCCCGTCATGATTCAACCATAATCACTGACAAGAAGCACGTGCATGTGGGTGTGGAAAATGGAGGATAGCTGGGAGATCGTGGAAACGGACTGCAAAACTCTTCCGTAATGAGCGGGAGGCAGAGCCTGCTTCATGAAAAAATAAAGGATGACAAAGCGAAAGGCATCCCTAAGAATTGTTTTCTGCCAGAAGGAGAACCTTAGCGTTTGGAAAGGGGCAATAGACACCATTTTACAGTTGTCTGCTTAGTGGCCTGGCCTTTGAATGACAGCGAGGCTGGTGGTGAACTTATTTTGATTCAGACCTCACTGCTTTTGTTGTAAATCAAGTTGTTCTATGAATGCTAACTAAGCGCATTTACATGACAAAAGCAGTGATGCCTCGCTGCTTTTCAAAAGCCGGATCACCGAGCAGACAACTGTAAAACGGTCTATTGGAGGTTTGTGACAGAACTGGTATTTCTTGAGGTTGCCGATGTCATAGCCGACAAAATATATGTTGTGGACAGAGCTCGCTAAGGCTTGCATTCTGTCATTATCAGGCCCGTGTCACGCCTTCCTTCAAGAACGAGACGTCATGCGCCAGTTAAAACGTCGATCTGGTTTTGCCCTTAAAATCTGAAAACCGTGACTTATCGTAAATAAATGCTAACAAGACTTTTACCTTGAATTGTCAAAAAAAGTCTTTTAAGTTGATACCTCATCATTTGCGAAATTGGCAAAGCTCTGGTAGCCTCACGGTCGAAACATGCACTCAGGTCTATACATTGCACTGAGATGGGCTATAATGACCACTGGCTCCGACTGCTGTTGTTGAGAGCATACGCAAACAAGCGACGAGCTGTGAGTTGAGTGAATCTTACTTGTCTTCTAATTGCTTCTTTTCACCAGCAGTAAAATTCTAATAGGATACTAATGCAGATGCTGCAATCCGATTGGCTGAGCTACCCTTATACTATCAGCTATTAGAGTGCAGTTCCCGGAAATCGTCTACGAAATGATGACGTTTTTTCGTTTTAACCAAGTTTTGAAGGAACTTTTTGATGCAATAAATAAATTTCTGAGACGACTAACAGAAAAACATTAACCGTTTCTTAAAATTATCACCTCAGAAATCGAGAGCAAATAATCGAATTGTTAAAAAGGATTCAATTTATTTTGGCTTAAATTTTTTTTACTGCAATCTGCAAACTTTCAGTAGCTGTTCCTTCATTCTTTGAAAAAATTTTATTCGTCAATTGTGTGTCCATCAATTTTGACGTTGGCGTTGCCATAGCAACCATCAAATTTCATCTAGATCTGACCAGAAATCAGCTTTTTTGAGATCATCCTGTGGTTGTTTATAGTTTTCTTCATCAAATAACAAAAATTCATGAATTTGTACATTTCATAAGCATTCTGGCCTGATTTTCTGGTTACTTCTTGACTTTTAAAAAAAAATTCGAAATCTAAGATGGCTGATCCAAGATGGCGGGTCAAAACACGTCAGTTGACACCATATGACTTCATTACCAGCACAAATGGTATCTAATCTTGTATCTAATCAATGTAAAGTTATTTCGCTCTGCCAGATAAGAACGAAAACCAAGAGGGGCCGGGATCCATCCACCCTCCCCCTCTTGTACCACAGTTAGGTATGAGTTAGCTTGTACGTCAGAGGATTAATTTACTGTAAGTTGAATTTAAGAAATAGAAAACATGTACCGTGTTTGTATCGAGTTATACAAACACGAGTGGAAGTTTGGGAGAACGAGAAATGCTGTGGGAACACGAGCCGCAGGCGAGTGTTTCCACAGCTTTTTCGAGTTCTCCCAAACTTTCACGAGTGTTTGTATAACTCGATAGAAACACGATGTACATGTTTTCTATTTCTTTTAGAAAACACCACGACGAGAAAAAGGAAAACAACTTGTTAACTTTGATTATCGAAATGTAAATTCTCTTTGCTCGCGCCATCACTACGTCAACAGCGCGCGCTAGTTCTGTGTCTCCATCGAGTTATACAAACACGATTTTCAACCAATCAGCGCGCGTGCTTTCTTAGGACTGTTTTCTAATATTATTTAATTCTTCCCAGCTGCACTTTTCCTGCTAAAAATAATAATATTTCATACATTACATCAGCTGTGTGTAAGGTAATAATACCAAGAAGAGTAGGCCACATAACTAGTCTGCCTTTTAAAGGGGCACTGTCACGGTATTTTAGCGTCATTTTACAATGCCGAAATATGTTCCTGTATCAATGGAAACCCAAAAATAATGATGCAGTTTTGTTATCAAGGACTTTATCACTACACCGAAACCATTTATTGCCGCCTAGCACTTAGCATGGCAAGGATGAAAATGGATTGAAATTTGAAAAAAACTTGCCAGTTTTTCATATTCCAGAGCCATTCCTTGAAAATATTGCCACAAATTCCTTATGGTTTGCTCTCTGAGCCACCATTCGTTAGATATGTTTCTTCTTGTCCATTTGAGCATTTTGGGAACGAGTAAAGGTTCCAGGTAAAGATTTTAGCAACGAATGAAGCTGAAAACAGCAAAACTCTCGTGACAGTGCCCCTTTAAGACTAAAAGATCTTTCAATAACTTTTGAATTTCTTTACAGTTTGCTGTTCCTGAGAATTTACTTGCCTACAAATCTCCCATACCTAGGTTTACATAGCTCAAAAGCGTATGTGGTAGTTCCTTTTCATAAAGTAAAAGTCTTGCTTTTTTGTTAGGAAGTTGTAATCTCCGCAGGTAGTCTTGGCTAATCTAGGCGCGTCACGTCAACATTTATATCATTAATATGCACTAAGCTTACTTTACAACTGTAAACTTACTAATATGGTACACTGTAAGAGTAATTTCCCTTCATTTTGTTATGGAAGTTTCCACGGCGTCTTATAGCTCTTATGTAGTCAAGGATTGTTTAGGATAAAAAACGCTCTCAGTTGAATCCCGTCCCCAGGTGGGTTAGGATTCATAGTAATACCTTTACCACAAAACGGCTTCTTTAAGAAGATGCGGAAATCTTTCATCTGTACAACGTATATGATAAAATTAATGGCGCCGTTTGAATAAAGCAGCCCACCGCTAAGACACCTTGTTATGAAATCTGTTTTAAAATCAAGAGAAGGCTCAGCCAACATTACATAGGTTGCATAATAAAGTAATGTTGAATATGGAATGATGAAAGCAAGAACATACGTCCCACGGAGTTTAGTAGCTATTAAGTTCGCCCTAATGGCGTTATTCCTCTGAATACCTATTCTTCTTTTTTGTCTTGACCATAAGCTCTTCGCAACGGAAATATTAATATAACTCAAAATAGTACCAGGTATAAGGTGCTGTACTGAGGCATAACATACGGTTATTATTCTGAAAGGTAAATATCTGTTATCATATTTACAAATTATTGTAAAATGTGTATTATTAAGATCGTATCTTATTCCACTGGACGTTGTTGTTGGCCCTAAAACCTGCTAACCATGCAGTAAAAACTAGCTTGCGAACAATAGAGACACTGAACGTGCGGGGCATGGCACGAGTTGCTAGATACATCTCCACGCTTATTACCATTTTAAAAATTGTTCATTGTTATAGAAGGAAACAGTATACCTAGGAATCGAACAATTTTACATGCGTAGTCACGTTGAAACACATCGACCATAATCTGAATACAAACCAAAGGAAGTGAAATTATATTAGTAAAGTATATCTGAAACAGTTGAAATTTCGTACAAATGGAGTGGACTGCACGTACCACCCGCCGTTTTTCTTTAACGATATAAAGTAATAAATTAGAATGTTGCCTACAAATCCTACTGCACAAACAGAAGCAAAACCTAAGACAAGAGCAAGTTTAATGGTGAAGCCTGCTGGCGTCAAGACGTAGGCTTGGCTTGTCATTTCTGTGGCGTTAGGGAGACCAGACTGATTATTGACAGAGAGGTAGGACATCATCTGAACTAATTCCCTTGTTGGCCGTCTAAGAGAGATAAATTATACCTGCCATAAAAAACAACAACAAAACAGCCTAAGCACCACAACAACATCAATTAACAGACCAACCAGACGAACGACGTAACACTGCAAAAACAGTACAGAAGTAAACCTGTATAGTAATGCAACCCTAACATCTGTTGTCTATGTTCATAGCTTTAGCCCGGGTTTGCTTTGTACTGATTAATTGAATGTTCAAAGATATTTAGCTCTTATTAAACGAGCAGGAGGTCTGTATGGGAGAATCTTGACCGAGGTCGTAAGTACAGACCGAATGCAGTGAGGTCTGTACACGACCGAGGTCAAGATTCTCCCATACAGACCGACTTAGCTCGCTTAATAAGATGTTTATTACATGGCAAAAACAAGAACAATTTAATTCGTTTAATGTAACTGGGTTGTACTTACTTGCATTTTGCTTGCGAACGGCGATGAGCTGAATTTAATTCTTCCAAAGTTTGCTCGTCCTCTTTACTTTGTTTTGCTCATCAGCTTTTTGGCACTCACCGAAATACATATTGTTCGATGAGAACAGTCAATAATTTTGCATTTAGTTGCAACTTTTTCACTTCAAAACATTACTAGTTTGGATGCCGGTCTAGATGGGAAAATCTAGACCGCGGTCAATATCTATTTCAGCTAGTCAAATTCATGAATTTGGTACTTTCCAGTCCTTGTGAGACAGAGCCATATAATAAATGCTAATATTAAAGGCGCAAGTTTTGCAAAACTTTAAGGACAGTCCTTCTTAACCACAGATTTAGAGCAGCGGCTAAGGGATTGCTGAAGGCGATATTTACAGGAAACCTTTTTTGGAGTGTTTGCAGTGCTAAATGGTAAATTTTATTTCAGGGAACATTTGCTTTTAAAAAAATATGTTTTCGTGTGCGTAACAAGAGTTTTTTTCCTATTCTGGTCGCATGACTGGTCAAATAAGGCCATGAATTGAACCTTTAGCAGGATTCTTCAATGGAACTAACCTGTGCAAAGCGCTTATCATTAGGAAGTGTGGTCTTCAAAACATGACGGTCATAAACCTTCCATAGCAACAAATTCATTGCAAATTGGCAGTCAAGAAGAACCCCCTTTAAGAGTGTGTGCGCGTGCTCTATGAGACTACCAGAGGTGATGATACAGTTCAAATCACCGATTTTGCTCAAACTTAGCACAAAGGTTGGGTTTGGTGGGTGAATTAGTAAAAGTAGTACAAGGCTATTTGCTTTGCGCTTTGAGTCTGATAGTTGTATAACGAGATCCAGTAGATTTCAGTTTAACCTGGCTTTTCTTGTTGCAGAAATACTAAACCAAAGACAGCTAATTAAAAATGCATAACAGGCGTCAAATGGCTATTTTTGCAGGTGTTCCCTTAACTTAAGGGGAATAAAATATTTTGACCTACTATTTGCCATAATCATTCACTCGCCAAAGGCAATATCTGTGTGATTTGAGCTGTATCACCCCCTATCTGGTCTGCCTGCATGGTTTTCTCATAAACACACTATGTGTATGGCTTTATCCTTCCGGCAAGTACTCCCTATTTCAGGTCGTTTTTGGGATCATGCAAATTATCGAAAGCCTCATTTGAACGTTGAAACTAAAATTCTCTTCGACAACGAGGCACGCGTTTTTGGGCATTTCATTTGAGAAATGCGAACAAAGATTTTGAGATAAGAGATAGCTCGTCAGGCTTTTCGAACATTTAATTGAACTAAGTTGTGTTCTTTTTGGAGAATTTAGCGGCACAAAGGGAACATTTCATTAAACAAGTGTAAATCGGCTGGAAAATTCTAGTAGCAATTCCCAAATTTAATGCCTGTTTCTCCGACCGGCTAAGGTCATCTCGTCGTTTTCTTTTCGACACGCTCTGTAGCACTTTTCTCACTATTTTCTCACCAGTTCAACATAAATAACAGATATTCTGTAAAAAAGAGCGATGTTCATCACGCCTTTTGTTGGGTTTAGCATATAATATATCCAACAGAATTTAATAGAGTTTTGAAGATTTTCTCTGAATAATCCGTTTATTGATCCATTGCATTTGTAACACACAGCAATGTATTTTATAGCTTGAGGTTAGGGTTAGGCTAAAAACGGCTAAAGTTTTTCATTTTCAATATTAAAAAATTCTCGGGTCGCTAAAGAATATCCGCACCATGATCATGATTGTTCTCAAGCACGGAATATTCTACCTTCTTTTCCTGTCGTGAGGTAGTTATGACGGGAACGCTTGTTACCTGGACTGGACAACCTGCGGAGTGTCTGTTTGTTCCGTTCTCACCATTATGTTGTTCAGTTTCCGATGACTACCATTTTGCAGAATTTCCTAGCTAGCAGTTTTTTTCTCTCCGAATTGGGGGCGAAATAACTTTTCAAGTTGAAGAAACGAAACGAAACATGAAACACTTTATTCACTCTTGTACTTACATTAAATAAATATAAATATATATAACTATGAAGAGGAGATAAGTACATCAGTTGGCCAGATATTACGCTGATGCTACATTACTGTTGTTTCTAGTCTCATTTTGCGGTTAACTAACTTAGGAGCTTTGCAGAAAATGAAATTGTACGGCCACCCAGAGGGTAAAGATGTTTACTTTTCGGCATCACTTACTGTGTTAAAGAATAAAAGTGATATCTCCTAATTGTATTGTTAAATGTATTCATGTTATTGTAAATAGGGTCTGAAAAACCTCTTGAGGATGACTCTGTTTTAAAAGTGATTTGATTTGATTTATTTTCCACTTCCCTTAACAAAATGAATACAAAATATTAATACAGTAACATAGGATAAAAGAAAATTGAAACTGAAGTTGTCGAATGCTGGGCAACATACTGTGCAGTCATTGAATCAAGATATCGACCGCATTAAATAATTCGTGGAGAAAACTTCATTATGAGGAGTAATTTCTTTATTCACAATTTATAACAACGGGCGGAATGTTATTTTAATGTCTTACACTTCCTTGTTTGAATATGTCAACTCTTTCATCACGAATGCTCCACGTGATGCATATTTACATCACAGAAACGGAATATGGAAAGCGTCAACATCATGTCCATAAGTGTCTGATGACATATTATAGACGGCAGGCTATCAAAATATATTATTATATGTTATATAAAATATGAAATATGTTTTATTTACCACCCGTTGATAAGACATTACGCACTGTTTTTAGCCACTGAAATTCTTAGCTAATATATCGAACAGAGTTGAAGATGTGACGCACAGCGGAGTGTTTTTGGGGAGGTTTGAGATGTTTGGAAATTTGGTAAAACATGCGTATTGTCTCGAGTGTTTGATACATCCTCTAAAGCAAGACTAAAACAAAGTAGGAAATGGAAAATTAAAATCTTTGAAATGTTTGATCGATTTAAAACTTTGCTTGAACTTGATGAATTAGTAGTGAGTTTGGACGCATGTTGTCTTAACTCGAAATTGTTTTCGTTACCTTTTGATCGATCAATCCCGGCTACGATGCGTCAGAGAACTAACCATTGGAAGACACCCGTACAGAAAGACAGAAAGAAATTTATCAAACCGAAGCGGAGATTTGTTAAAAGTCTATAAACATTAATAAGTTGTTCAAAGATCCACAAACCTCTATTGGCTTGATTCTAACTTGTCAGTTCACACAATGCGTTTCTTGCGCCAAAAATAATGCGCTTCCGTATGTTTAGAAATCCTTTATCATTTGTTTTTGTTTGGCCCTCAAAAAGCTAACGCAATTCTTCCCCTTGAAAAGTACTCGGCGGAATATTTTTGTAATGCGATCTATTCAACATTTTCTCTTCCAAACTCAGCATCATAATTTTCCTCACTTAATTCACGTCCATGAAGACGAAATCTCCTAGCTGAATCTTAAATCATCTTCAGACGTCTTTTTCTTATCCGTGTGGATGAAGGTTAAGAGTACATAGGCTTCTCAGTTAGTTCTTATTTGCATGTTCTAGATACATGATGTTTTACCTTTAAAATTTATGCTAAAGTTATAGAGAATACTACTGAAGAGGATTTTAATAAGAAAAGAACTTCTGTTCTATTCTATATCTCTGATAAATTTAGCATGAGATATTATGTGCCCAGTCACTTTGCGATGCCATTTGATTGAAATTGTGTCAGAAATGGTATATAAAGGTTCATCAGTTTTACTCTTAGAATCTTGGAAAATTGAGATAAAGTAAACACTTTAGAATTCGTAGATTGACAAAGAACTGCATTTACATAACAAAACACCCACGGAGTTCAATTTTCGTCGTGAACAAACCTAAGTGCGGTAGGATAAGCTTTTAATGTATAAAATGACGAAGAAAATCACCAGGTACTCTCAATTAGGATACGGGATATAACACAGAGGCACTAAACAAGAAAATGTTTCATCTTGAAAGGACGATTGTTCTCTAGGTATTGAGTATCTTCCCACTTGTCTTAAAATTAAAAGTGTACTTTTTCCCTGTTGGTGCCATCTGTATGTAGGAAACAATCTTATAAGAGATCTTTATCTATTGAGGCGTCCCATGTTGGTCATAATTAAGCTTCTACTCATCACGGCTGTACTTTCGCAAAGCTTTCGCCGCGTAAAAGGACAAGCTCTCTTTGCATGAGAATAACTTCAGGACACACTGTCAACATTTCGCTGAATTTTACCTAATGAGGGGTCACAGTTGGTTTTTAGCTTAGCTTTTGTTTATACAAGTACCTTAAACACCTGCATGACAGCAAACCGAATTTATATCACACCAAACTCAATAGACGACGGAACGTTCAAAGGACGTCTTTCGTAATATGCCGCAAAAAATGTACGACTTAGCTCTCGGTTTACTGTGCACGTGAAGCAGAATCCCGCTGGCAAGTATATTCACCATTTTTTTTAAAGATATCTGATTTATTGCGGCTGTCTTTTTGGCAAAATGATACCACCGAAATGAGAAATCATAATGGCCCCTTAAAGACAAGCATTTTACGCCACACACAAAAAAATTAATTTCAATAGTGAAGTTCTCTTAGTTTGCTATTCTGTTTATATGTTTTGATTTTTCGTATAGGATCAATATGGTGAAATAATTCCACTGCCCGAATGTTAGATGTATCTGGTGAATTACCCGGTCTCTACAAGCACAAAGAAATGTTCCGAATTTATCTTTTGTTGTTGTTGTCATCCCTTCACTTTGAAACAATTTTAAGTGACCCAAGACGATTCTATCAACCAGGAAATGTGACGTTGGGTGTTATACTTCCACTTCATGTAAAGAACTCGGAGGATAACTGTGGTGAGTTCTACTCTTTTGGACTGGGTTATATCGAAGCCATAACATTTGCTATCGAGCGAATTAACAATAACCCCAACCTGCTTCCAAACGTCACACTAGGATTTGACATTAGAGACTACTGTGATACACCTATTCTGGCCATGAAAACGGCCAACGACTTTGTGAAGAGCAATTACCTTAACGACCTTTTTGAAAGGCAAAAAGATGGTGGCACGTCGAAACGGGACTTTATGTTACTCGTCCAGAATCTAACAGCGTCCATCTCTGCAGTGATTGGCACGGAAGACTCAAGCACCAGTACTCTGGTATCCAGTCTGCTACAAGTGGCTGATATTCCAACAATAAGCCCGTTCGCTACCAGCGAGGAACTAAGTTCACCATACTTTAATGCATTCTTCCGCACTATACCACCAGATGGGGAGCAGGCGAAGGCCATGGTAGACATTATAGAACACTATCGATGGACCTACATTGCAGCCGTGGCCACACAGTAAATTTCAAGGAGTTAAAATAACACCTTGAGTAGAGTTAAATTTACTCCCCAAGGGGGAGTTATTTTAGAGGAGTTAGAATAACTCTAGAAAAGGAGTTATTTTAACTCAAAATTAGAGTTATTTACTGGTCGTTGAGTTAATCTAACTCTGCTTAGTGGAGTTATTCTTTGTGGAGTTATTTTAACTCTAAATGAGGGTTAAATCTTACTCCTACTGGGAGTTACATCTCAGAAAGGAGGTATTTCAATTCTTTATAGGGAGTTAATATACCTTGCTTTCTGGAGTTATCTTATAGGGGTTAGTTTTACTCTGGCTGAGGAATTACTTAGGGGTTATTTTAGCTATTGTTTGGGAGTTAAAATAAATCTTTATTGGGGATTACTTTAATTTTCGCCTTCTTCTCTACACGGCCAACTCCATACCGCCCTTTTGCGTTCGCGAGGAGTAAACGCTCTTCCTAGTGAGAAAAAGCCCACTGTCAGCCCATGAATTTTCTTTTGCCAGTCTTCATGGCAGTTCTTTAACTTTGATGGAAGAGTAATGATAACTCGCTTCTCTTGTAAATCTCACTTTCGTTTTCTGTTTTTAATTGTACCACCTCCCTGTAGTGCTAGTGGGACAGCTGTAAGCCAAGCTTACGTGACGTGTTTAGCTTGGTTTAGTTTGGTTTGGGAAAGAGATAAACTGAACCTTCAGTACGCCCTCTGCTCATTCGTTCATTCTACAACGTGCGTGAAATATTTATAGACTTCATATGGATCGAAAGTCGGCACCGATCTACAGGTAGTCTGCGGGCTCTCTCTATTTTGCTCGGATTTCCTTCCTGGCCTTGGGGAAGAACTCAAAACAAATGAGCGAACGTGACATCCAAATGCAACACAGTCTAGTAGTCATAGCCAAAGGCGGCCAAAGGTCGCTTGGAGCGTATGGTCTTCTTATCTTACCCATACCACCCTGGACTTTGTTAACTTTGTAAGAATCTTCAAGTTAGCAGAAGACCATTAGTAGAAAAAGCCAACTTTAGGTACACTTTTATTCTATTAGTTAATTTAGAGCAAAAAAGGAGAAGACAAATAATATGCTGTCGAAATATACGTCGCTGGCTACTTTCCCCACCCTGGACCACAAGCGTTCCACTGACACGTGACATGTGATCAAATTGCATGTGATCAAAGTTTGCGCGGTGGACAGTTTTAACGGTTGGAGTGTTTATCTCTTACATTTCTTTGCGAATTGTTGCTGATATATCGGGCCAACCACGACGAAAAACGATCCAGCAGGTTAGTTTTTTACTTTTGCTTTTATTTCCTGTCGTTTCTTGCTTAACTTTTGAGATGGAGCGGAGGTTCGGTTGAAATTATAGATGTACGAAAACTCGACGGCATTCGTGTGAACTATAACTCTTCAGGGAGTAACTGCTGAATACCCCTCCATCTGAAGTTATACCCCTGAAAAAGCTGGCTACATGGATACGCAGTTGTCTCCCGCTAACGCTTTAAGAACGAGAAATACATGTATGTCATACTTGTCTGGTGTTGGCTACGCGGCTACGCGGCTACGCGGCTACGCAGTAGTCAAGACCTTCCCTTCCCCTTGGTATATGTTAGTAGGGAAAAAAGTGGCTACGCGGCTACGCGGCTACGCAGTTGTGAAGACCACCCCTCCCCTTTAAAATAAGTTAGTAAGGAAAGAAGTGGCTACGCGGCTACGTGGCTACGCAGTGACTGCGTAGCCGCGTAGCCGCACTTTTCGAGATCTCTTTTGGAGTGGAGGGGTATTCAGCAGTTAAGCCCGATTGGATACAAACTAAAGTCAATTCCATACATCCTCCATTTATCTTGATTCGCTTAAGAAAATTGTTACTTCTATGGTAAATAATAAACTGATGCGACATTCCGTTGAAACGAAAGATACTGAAGACTTGGTCGGATCGAAACGACTATTGCACGTACCTATCAATGGTTTGCCCCAGGATGGGGGGTTCGGGTAACCCAGGGGAAATTTGACATTTTCAGGTTTCCAAATGTCAATTTCCCCACTCTTGGGTGCCATTATAAGTCAAATTCCCACCCCTGGGGACCACAAATTTTACTTCTTGTAGACACAAATTTATAGTGTAGAATTGTTGAAAAATCAACACAGAAGTACATGTATCAGAAGGTGAGAGTAAATTATTAAAAGCACTACCTGTCATCATTGGTGAGATTTGGCCAGGTTTCTGGATTCGTTTGTATGTCACACCTGGAATAGGTGATATATTTTCAATCGATGTTTTTAACTGAGGTCTAGAATTGACCAGAATTTCATTTAACTTTACATTTGGAGTATACTAGCAAATCTGTAAACACTTCGAATATCGAAAACTTATGGCAGGGTGGCATCTAGTGAAGACACGCAAGTAGGAAGAAAATTTTGATCTAAATGAACTTTTGTACGAATATTTTTCTTCTCAAAGTTGAAGGAGAAATATGTTATGTTATAGAACTTTAAAGACAGAGCACTGATGGGCATAAAAAAAAATGCTTTAAAAAAAAGCAACACAATACTCCCTACAAAGTACTGTATTCTTGAACACAGAAAACTTGCTAACATTAATTTTGGGTATGTTCAAGATGTTGCACCACTTGTCACTCATTCCCAGATCCTCTCGACTTTTCAAGATGGCAGTCAAGTCAAATATCCCACCCCGGGGATTGTTGTGGATGTCAAAATCCCAACCCACGTGCGCTTTACGAAGTCTAATTCCTCTGGGTTGTCCAAACTCCCCATTCTGGGGCAAACCATTGATAGGTGCATTATATCGAAATGACTGTAAACCTTAGGTTCACAGATGCTGTTTTTTTTTCTTTTAGGGCGAGGACAGCTCACCTGCTGTCAGTGGTTTTCAGCCAATTCAGGAACTTGGGGCAGAAGCTCCTGCTTGGGGTCAATACAACTTCAATTTTTGTAACAAACTTTAATTTTCAATCTGTGTATGGCAATAGCAGACTGCACACTACAGACTGCAGATTCTTTTAACTAATGTGTCGCATTGCCACATCATAAACAGGGTAGCTTGAGCTCTATTCAGGCTAACTTGAGTCTGCTAATGTCGTGCGCAGATTTCATGTGTCCTTTAGGGCCTTTTCATATGAGCCCGGTGAACTGGGCTGGCTTGGTTTCCAAGATCTCGCCTCGCCACTCTTTCCTTTGTAAAAATATTGATATGTTCATATGAGAGACCTGGCTGGTCCGGTTACTGAGATCTCAGTAACCGGGATGAAATTTTCCCCATATGAACACTCCAGCCCGGTGACCGGGATGAAACATTTTAGACAAAATAGCTTCGCTCTCACCACATAGCGGCCAAAATGGCATAATTTTGGTCTTGTATGTATTTCCACTTTAGGAGTATGCAAATTAGCTTTATTAGAAAAGTTAAAAGAGTCCGCAAAGCTATGACAGTCGTGAACAATACAAGGTTATGTTCCACCATTTCGGTTGTGTTTCTTGAATTCATCCCGGTCGACCTGGCTGAAATTTCTTATATGAACACATCACAGAATTTGTCCCGGTTACCGGGCTCATATGAAGAGGCCCTGAATGTGTTGCAATATACTGTGTCAATTAAAAGATTTATGGAAATTGTCATAGGGTGAACAAGTGATCATGCAAACCTAGAGAAATTTAAGGTTAAGTAGAGCAATATTTGCCATTGATATGGATAGTGGAAGTCTGAAATACTTGTTCCCTGTGATATGCAGGAAATGTTCTTGGGTACTCCAAGGCAGTATTTTTAAATCAGTGGATTTTTACCATTAACACTTTACCATTCTCCTTGGCATTTCTGTTGTGTTTCAGTACAGGTCCCTAAAAACATTGTTTTGGTGACCATGATAATATTGAGTATAACCCTAAAAAATCCCTTAGAGCTTGAAACCTCTGAGCAGCAGATATGGTATATATGCAGAAAAAATGGTGAGATTTGCCTTAGTCTTCTTAGTCTTAGTATCTTGGGTGGTGTAAAAATATTTTTTCTCTAATGTGTGGAATAATTATTATAATCATGTTGAAACATGGAATTCAACTATAATTTTAAACTATTTGTGCAAATGATGTCATCTCCTATAGAATATGAGCTAGGCCGTAGTGTTGAAGTGGAGTCAATCAGAGCTTTCAAATTCTTGTATCAAGAGGCCTAATACAAATGATAGAATTAAAAAATAATTTGGGAATTTGTGGACAAAATAGGTATTAACACTAGATGTACAATGTATGTAGATTTTCAAAGTTATACTTAATTGAGGCACTATACAACAAATACAACATTTACTTTCCTGAACAAAAAATAATACAGATTTTATTAGGGTTGAAAGCTTTATCAATTTCCATAAGATTATAATAATTATACCACACATTTAAATAAATAGGTCTGGGCCACCTATTACAATGTGAAAAACAAAATTAAGAATTTTCATGTAACATTACACAAATTTTATAACGATCACAATCTGAAACACAATTTCAATTAAGATTTTATGGAGAAAATTTATTATTGGCAGTCATTTGCATGTTCTTTTGCATGATTTCAGTCTTTGATAAAGTATAAGGTGTAATAGAAATTATATTGCTATAAATAAATAAGGATTATATTTTTGATTTTCAGATTTAACATTATAATATAGCTCTGAATTTATCTTAAAGAAATAATATTTAATTATATCATACATGTGTTATAATGATTTCTTATGTCTCAATAAACATATGTTTAGTTATGAGCACGTGTACTCTATTTAGCCAACAATGTGCATGTAGTCTCAATTTGAATGCGTCAGTTCCTTTTCAGCTATGGAGGAGTAATATTGTAGCTCCTAGCTGAAAATCCATGAATTCAGCACGAGTGCATGGAGTTGACACATTTGGAGTTAAAACAACCCCTAAAAGGGATTCTTTCTTGGTGTTATAATAACTCCAAGTAGAGTAAAATCAACTCCAGATTTGTAGTTAACATTTAGGAGTTGAAATAACCCCGAAAAAGGAGTAATTTTGAACCTTAATTTTTTACTCCGATTTTGGGATTTAAATAACTCCACCAGAAGTAAAAATAACTCCACATTAGGAGTAAAAGTTACACCGATATTGGGTTTAAAATAACTCCCACTAAAAGAGTTGAAATAACTCCAGAAAAGGGATTATTTTGAACCGAAAATTTTAACTCCATTTTTGGAGTTGAAATAACTCCACCAGAAGTAAAAATAACTCCACATTAGGAGTAAAAGTTACACCGATATTGGGTTTAAAATAACTCCCACAAAAGAGTAAAAATAACTCCAGAAAAGGGATTATTTTGAACCGAAAATTTTAACTCCATTTTTGGAGTTGAAATAACTCCTTGAAAATTACTGTGCATCGATCACTCGTACGGTCGTTATGGTTTACGAGCACTGGAGCGTGAAGCGTACGACCGCAAAACGTTTTGCATTGCGTTTTCGGAATATTTCACGCGCTCCGGCTACAAGGGAAAAATAAAGACGATCGTGAAAAAGCTACAAGCGGCCAAAAATATTAAAGTAGTTGTCCTCTGGAGCAACTATGAACCTGCTAAACGGTTTTTCAGAGAAGCAACTGCTCAAGGTTTGGAAGGACGGACATTCCTAATCAGTGAAGCCATTGCTGTCATAAGTCCTGACGTTCTAGAAGAAAATTCTGCCATTCTTAAGGGAGCGTTAGGAATAAGGCCACATCTATTTATTGACAAGCCATTTGAGGCACATCTCAAAGGAATCACAGTCAAGGACACCAGAGCAAGCGCTAATCCTTGGTGGGGAGAATTCTGGAAGGAACACCTTAATTGCTCATGGCATTCTGGATCAAAAGACGCTTGCAATGGCGAGGCCAAAGTAGACGAACGCGCCTTTTCCAAAATACACAATGCTTTCATTCCTTATCTCACCGATGCCACATTCGCTCTGGCGCACGCAATCGATTCCATGTTTAAATGCAAAGAGTTAAGAGGATTGTTAGAGGATGGAAAATGCGGTCCACACATAAATTCTATCACCAAACCCGAGGACACACTGCTATACCTACGAAATGTCAAGTTTAATGGAGTCACAGGGAAAATACAATTTACTGAACATGGCGATCCCCTCAGTTCATCTTACGATATTGTGAACTTTCAAAAACAGGGCCAACACTATGCAAATGTCAAGGTGGGAACTTGGACCGGAGGGACAACCAATAAACTCACAATCAACAGTGAGCTGATCAAATGGAGCGATCTCAAGAGCACTAAATGCCCAGTGTCAACTTGCAGCTACAGCTGTCCACCCGGAACTAAGCAGACTGCAACTGTGTCTTGCTGTTGGGAGTGCATCAAATGTCCAGTCGGCAGCATTAGTTCGCAGTTTAGCTCGGCAAACTGCTCTCAATGCCCTGAGAAGCATATGTCCAACGAAGATGGCACCGCATGCCTGCCTCTACCAGTCATCAACATTCAATGGACAGACACTACAGCTGTGGTATATATAGTATTAACATCACTCGGCTTATTTGGGACAAGCGTGACTTTCGCTATTTTCTTCAGGAATCAAAACACTCCGATAGTCAAGGCTTCCAATCGCGAACTAAGCTTCCTCTTGTTGTTTATAATAGCGTTGTGTTTCGTGTTGACTTTGTTCCACTTGATCCAGCCCACGACAATTCTATGCTGCATTGTGTATCCCTGGAGGTATTTCATTAACACGGCGTGTGTGTCAATCCTGTTTTTAAAGACAAACCGTCTTGTCCGAGCGTTTCAAACTGATATCATCCCCAACTGGTTCAAGAGATACATCGTGGACCGAAGGCGTCAATTTCTAGTTGTCCTTCTGCTGAACATTGTTGAAGTCATCCTCTCGGCGTTATGGCTCGCGCTGGATCCTCCCTGCGTGCACCACGAGATTCGCCCACAGACGCATCTGTTCCACACCTGCTTGCCATTTAAAACCAGAGTGGGCAAAATACTCAGAATAGTCATGTTCTCATACTTCATATTCCTCTCCTTATTGTCAGCTATCTACGCCTTCAAAGCAAGACGACTGCCCGAGAATTTCAACGAAGCAAGATACATCGGGCTGGCAATGTATGTTTTGCTCCTCTCCTGGGTGTCATTTTACCCCGTAGATTCGTCCCTGGAGGGATTTTACACAACCATTGTGGCATGTGCCACAGCCCTGGTCACCGCTTATGGACTGCTCTTGTGCATTTTTGCTCCAAAGCTCTTTGTCATCATCTTTCATCCGGAGCAGAATACAAACGAGTTTATGAAAGCTGAAATCGGACACTTTTCATCAAACATCTCCACGACACCAAAGATTCACATGAGGGTTCGCCCTGTTACTGGCATTGAAAATGACTGTAGTTTTTGACTTTTATATATTTTCAGTGAAGTCTACTCAAGTCAAGGCTACTCTTAATAGAACGAGACACTCAGTTACAAAATAAGATTAGAAAATTAATAACAGAAAAGTGCCAAGTACCTTTTGACAAAGGAAATCAAGATTGTTGGAGATTTAAAGTGATTACGAGTTGGGTATAAAATTATTGCTAAACCGGGATGAAGTGAAATATTACTATTATCAATTCAAAATGATACTGATGCAGTTAGCTTACATGTAAAAGCATCAAGCCACTCAATTAAACTGTGTCAATTCTGACATAACAGTGTAGCAGCTCTTATGAGAGTTTAACAATCACAAAGTAGCAACAAATTGGACCTTTTGAATAAAGCATTCTCTACTTCCACCTTAGTGACTTTATATAGAATAGTTCATGCATAACTAGGGAATATTTCTAACAGCAAATTAATTAAGTAATAAAGGAAAATATATTATACAAGCTAAGTGCAGTATATACAAACGAAACAATCTACTTAGAAATTACCCAAAAATCACAGTTATCCAATCAGAAGCCTTGCTTGCGTCATTATTTTTTCCTGCGATGTCAAGTTACTGTCCTGACTTTGGCTGAATTCTCAGTTGCACTTCTTTGGCTCGCCTCGGCAGCTTATTTGGATTGTAATGTGTATTCTACTCGCCCCGCAAGATACGATCCAAGGCACTATAAGTTATATTACAATGAATAACAGAGGACGTAAAATTTACCTAACATAGCGATCCCCTCACTTCATGTAGAGTAAAGACATTCCAGTTGCATGCACAGACTTTGACGGTATCAGCCTTTCCTTGCTCCAACTTGTTTACAGAATGTAACATTCTAATTTAATTTGACTTGTGGCCAAGAATAAATAGATATATATATATTACACACATAAATGCTTATCGATTATGTAATTTCTATCAGAGCTTCCAAGTAGTTTAATGCCAGCTCATTTTGCTGTGTATTGAGCCCAGGTTTGTATGACATCATGCATACTACATGGATACTGCAGGAAAACTGGTAAAACAGGTTACTTGCACTCTGGATTGCATTTAAGATAGCTGTGTATAAGTTACCTGCTAGTAATTATAAGTCGGTTGTGACTTTAGGTTGTAACAAAGTTGCAATGTCGATACAAAAAATCTAGCTACTGCAAATGACGACCGACAACATTTACCAGAATAGGCAATATGCACGATTAGGTCACATGCTCAAAATTTTGCACCAAGCCTCCGATTCGAGAGAAATTTCCTGAAACCTCTAGCATGTGTTGTTTGGCTGCTTTCAGAATTCGTCCCACATAAGATTTACTATTTGCATTTCCATAGAGAGGTTTGGCGATGAAATAAGAAATATTAATAGGCCCATTAATGTTAGTTATAAAATGTTAACAGTATGGTAGGCGAATTAACTTTATACAGTGAAGAACAGTTATTAACACATTTTCTGTCCTGTTAAAGCCATTTCTGAACTAGTGCATAAATAAAGTTAAAGCTGTACAAAGCATAATTGTGCTTGTGTCTTGATATATATTGATTTTCTCTGACCTACTTTTAGAAAAAAATATAAATATAATTAATATATGTTTGACTGTTTAATTAATACTTTTCTAGTTATGTAAATTTATCTGTTGTAACCTTGTGTCCTGTATGCGACTGTCTATTTCAAGCCTGATTAGTGTATTATTGTAAGCCCACTTGATAAGCCTAGGTGTTTTGGGGGCAAACAATGGTAAATATGTTTAAATAACTGAAAAGTAGGTATATAAATAAGCTGGAACTTAAATATTCCTGAGATCATGGAGCCCATCGCTAAAACTGTGCAACTCCTAAGCCACAGCACACATGTCGCAGCATTTTACAGACCGGGCTATTTTTAGGTTTCTTTTCTCGCGAAATACGTCATTTCCGGTCTACATGAATGCACATTAGAGGGAAAATATGGCGGAGTTTCTTTTTTAAAATTTTCCGGTGCAATGATGACGTCAGTTAAAAAGTCCGTCCTTGAGATTGGTTATTGAGGCTCCTGCGGGGGTCTGAATTCCAGGTTACTTCAAACCAAAAATATATCGGTCTGTGAAAACACCGTGACAGAAATATGGGGTAATTGTATGCTCTTAGGAATTGACTCCTGGGAGATCTTTATATTTCATTAAATTTGACGCGGGAGTCTTCGCAGTGGCTTTTTAGGCGATCGAAGAAACCATACAGTTAACTATGAAGAAACTGAATAAGGTTTTTTTTTTTTAACCACGGTCAATTCATCAACTATTTACAGAAAGATAAAAACTAAAACTTCTCAACTATAACTATAAACTACATTAAATTAAAAAGCAGCTGCTTTCCGTGAATGCCGTGCCTTATAGAGCTTTGCTGATTTCGCGTCAGGTAAGCATGAACAGAGCGGCAAAGTTTAGGCGACTGAGTCAAGCTGGTTGTTGCTGTGTTGTTGTTGTTGTTGTTGTTGTTGTTGTTGTTGCTCCTAAGGCCCACGTGTTTTTGGTCAGCGGGGTCCTAATCCTTTTAGGGCGCCGTACACTAGCCGATTTTTGTCGGGGTCAAATCGGGTTAAAATTTATTGGGGTATCAGCTTGCCGCACTCTAGACGATTTTTTGTAGCGACTAACCGCCTCTAGGCTTGGGGCCGAGTCATCCATATCAAGATGGCGCCTATTCGGCGAAAATTGACTATTCCTCGTTGATTGAGGTACTCGCGAGCCCCGAAAAATTGTCTTGGTTCACCGCACACTAGCCCGACAAGACGTTTTGAGATCCAACACTGTCAGTTGTGGCCCGACGAGCCCCGATCTTGTCGAAGACTTGTCTGAATTCTTCACCGCACACTAGCTGACAAGTGAAGATCATTTGGGTTCTGTCCTGGTGTACCTGTTCACAAGGGAATAACCATTGTTCTTTCTTTGTTTAGGAGTCATTGGTTAGCTGTTGTGTATTGTTTGGTCCTTTGTAGCGGCTCTTGTGAACCGGTACACGAGGACAGAACCATCATTTGTCGCCCGATAAAAAATCCGCTAGTGTACGGCGGCCTTAACCCTCTGACCGACGCTCCGACCAGGATTTTCTGGTTCGATTAAATTGTCCACATGGTTTTAATTTCAACAACGGTTTTTGAAATGCGTAGAGAAAGAAGCTGTTGTGACTAGTATTTGCTCACCTTCCAATTTCTTCTAGAGGTCACAATGTTATGACGAAATTCATGATCAATAACAGGACCGACGCATGAAAAACTGAAGTCAATTTGATAACTCGATGAAAGAAAAGAAAATATTTTTCTCCGAATTTTAAGCCGTTGATATATCGGCGAAAGCGAGTTTTATTATTCTGAAAGACCTTGTAACTCCGACACTTCAGGAACGACTTAAGAAAAGCTATGGACGATGAATGGGCTTTTGGTACTGTTGGTAACAACTGTAATCGATCCATGAAATATTTTCGCCTGCGCGTGAATGGTCTAAATGCGTCACGTGAACTGAATATTGCCAGACAAAAACTGGAGAATACCCTAGTGATATAAACATATATAATATTTGAAGTATACTAAACACAATGGCCTCCAACGTAATAATCTTTTGTGGGAAGACCCTAATTCCTCCGTGAAACAAAAACAAATGCGAGGAATTTAAATTATCGCCATATGTTGACGGGAGTGGTCACGCTGTGGTACCCATTCCCTCTGGGGTGAGGTTTAACGCCCGCGAGTTGGAGCACGAGCAGTGGATCAATTTGAGCTTGGTCAATAAACATAACTTTACAAAACATACCGTAGAATTCCGAAAGTAACGGCCCCCGTTACTTTCGAATTTGCCGGCAAAAGGGGCCGTTACTTTCGGGTAGCCGTTATTTTCGGACAAGTAAAAAACGTTTGTAAATCGAAATGGTCTCAGACAAAGAGGGCACGTACAATGAAATTTAAAAGCTATCCCTTTTAGGCATATTCCTACAATGTAATTCGTAAGCAGATGAACAAACAGTAAGCAAAACAGACTACCTTAAGCGGTACGCTATACATACACGATTACTAAAACTGTACAGCACATTTTGACTCTTCACTGACAAATTAATTTCAATAAAGCATTGCAGCGTTCGTAAGTTTCACTCACAGATCAAATCAACATAATCTGAGAATTTTTACAAGTTCTAGTTTTCTAATCTGTATACATTGAAAAATAATCACGGTTTCATGACAAACTTTGGTGTTCTTCTTGTTTGAGTTACTTCTAAAAGAAGAGATATTATTTGTAATTCTCTCGTTCCAGTTGAATCTGTTACGTTAAATACGGTCACGGTATTCCTTAAGACTGATAAGATCGCTTTCTAAGCTGACGGAAAGTAATGCTTGAAATGAACTCTAAATACAACAGTCACATCAGTACAATGTTTTGCTACCGTTTTGGGGTAATTTTTTAAAATGCCGTTAATTTCGGGGGGCCGTTACTTTCGGGGGGACCGTTACTTTCGGGATTTAATGGGAGGGCAAAAAATTAACGTTATTTTCGGGTAGCCGTTACTTTCGGGGGGGGGGGGGGGGGCGTTATTTTCCGAATTCTACGGTATAGAGCATTGGACAGAATAGTGTATTTTCAGTTGTAAAATGCAAATCATTCCGACAGTTTCGCGTTCCTCTCCTGACCTAAGGTTTCAAATCGATCTCACTAGATAAATGACCAAACGAAGTCAATTAAGGTTTATCTGATATGTTATGACGGCGATATGAAACTTACCAAGAGCCCTCGTCAATGTGCGCTTTAAAATATTTATTATGTTTAGTTCAAAAATATCTAATTTCGTTAGACAAGCCTATCTGGTCATTCTTCAGTATCGCTGCATGAAAAAGGAGTTAATTCACCTAACCAGGAGCCCATTAATGACGTAACAAAATTAACCCGGGTGATTCTATTTCCGTTTTCCGGGCATCTTTGTGATCACATTGAGCAACGCATCAAAAGGTTCCCTGGGGGAGGGGGGGTTGCTCAACTTTCAAGCCGAGTACTTCAGCAAAGGTGCTACAAATAAGAAGTCCATCCAACAACTGCAGTTTGTAAACTTGCAGCTCAGCTCCGCTGCAGACAATGTATTATAATATTACCTATCAAATATAAAACAGAGTTTCATATTGCCAACGTACATAATACCGACAACTACAAAGGGCTGCTTTAGCTTTCTTCCTACAGTACAAATTTGACGAGATATTTGTGCTTCATACATCATTTCAGCTCTACTTAAGAGTGCCGGAGTTGAATAATACAAGGCTATACAGATCCCTGTACGGAAAGGTTTTCATATCAAGTGTCACCGTTAGATAACGGATTGAAAGTAAATTGATCATGAATTGATGAATGAACCCTTATCATTTTGGTTTAATTTAAAAACGATTTACCCGTTTTTCCTCATACAGTCATTTGTCCCATAACGTTTTGCGTTTGTTAAAGAAAACAGAAAAATGTCCGGTTTTGCTCAGTATTAAATTTAAAGTCAGCAACTGTGGTAAACAGCTATCTTCTTCTTTCTCGGGTCTTGTTCCACAGTACTCGCCAAACTGCATGTCTTAAGAAAGTAGATGAAATACAAACATTTTGAAGCCTTTAACGTCGCTAATTAGACAGGGCAAGTCAATAACAACACATGAAAAGATTTCGAACCTTTCTTCTCTTCGTTGAAACTGTAAGCATCCACTTATTGAGTGTAATATGTTTCTTAAACCGCAGATGACAAATTCCCAGTCTCAACGAGTAAAGAACCAGAGCTAAAGATGAACACAGGACCAGGAGGTAGTCCATTGTGGAAACACATGATTGAGTTGCTAACACAATGGTCGGCCATTTTCTTCAATAATGTGAGTTTGTCTTTCTCTTTGACAAAAGAAACTTCAACAAAGCCTTGATTTGGTCGTTGAGTAAGGAACAATGGGCCCATGGGCCTCACTTAGATAAACACGTGCAACCTTTAATTGTCACTTGTTTTCTGCATAATCGCTTTAACATTACAGACGAGTCAATTGGTTTTGTGGCACGCTTCTGAGCTGATAGAAATGGACTCTTTTTCTGTGTTCTTGACCGCTGCATGCCTAGCACGCTTTCATGGAACAGAATGTATCCCTCTAAATCAGCTGCGAGAGCTAACCAGATATTACTTCCCTTGTTAATCCTCATATTTGCACTTTAATACCTCAGTTGACCTTTTACAACAGGGAACAATCTACTCCTTCTTGCAAGGCATGGCGCAAATTAAATTTGAATTTAGCCGGACAATGAGTTGGCACTTTTAACTTCTGGTGGGCCGGGAGGCTCTGTCGACCGTCTTTGATCATAGCTTAAAAGTGCATTTGCGACAAAGACGACGAAATTATTCTTTAATTAATGTCACTCACGCATAGCCAAGAATCCTTATACTGGGTTGTTCTCAAAGATAAGTGAGTGACAGAGTATCGAATCTTCTAGTTTCTTTTATCATGAATATTGGATGTTAATAACGCAATCGAGACCTGTAGTTTCTTATAAGCACTGTTTCCTTTTTGTTTTGTTTTTCATATAACTTCATCTCGCCTTCACTCTTAATGTTTATCAAGTTGACAAAATGACATAGATTCAATTAAAAAGTCGTTTGTAGTATTTTTAGCGGTTGGTTTATTTCATTGTTTTACTATATTTAAGTTGACTTTACTTTAGGGGTAATATGTTCGGACGAAATTGTTCAATGTCTCTTAAAGTTGCTGGCACCTGACACCGTCGTTATGGCCTGAGGCAATCGTGATCTCTCCGTTAATGTATCTTACTATTTACAGACACCTATATGGCACCTTCAGTGACTTTAAAGATTTCACGTCTGTTAAAAATTCTAGATGCAGCTTTTATTTATTTTAAAAAGTATAAAATACTCTATCGATTTAAAGTCAAAGTTCGCCTGCCGAACGACGGATTTCTTTTTTCAAATACATAGTTCGTTGTTATGTTTCAATCGGAAAATAATAAATACTATAAATTGATGATAAATAATCAACTTTTTTAATCTAATGTTGCCTATGATTTATATTTTTGTACTCGTTAGGCTCACATTTAGGCATAATATTCAGGCTTTCGTCTTTTTTGTGCGTGGAATGTTAGTTAATACACACGCAGAGAAACTTATTTTGTCTTAAAACTCGTATAGGACCAGATCATCAGTTTAGTTAAGTTGCCAGATGTTAAAATGTATTTTTCTACCTTATGTTCGTTATAAACGCCTACGGTAACTACATCTTGATACAATCGATGTTTTTAATTCCAGCTAAACAATGCCCAGGCGTTAGAACTAGGATCATTTCGCCAATTCTGCGATAAAAGATGGTTCGGAAAAGCATTGTTACTCCGTGCAACTTTGCGCAAAAACAACATGAGCACAAACAATTGTAAGCTCTATTAGATTACGGACCAGTCTTGGTAATTGCCAACACTTTGGCTATTTTTCTCGTGGGAAATCCTCTTATGCTTAGGCGGAAACTGCTCAGTGCATTAAAGCAACAATCAGAATTAAAACGCGGGCTTCAGTAAAGTTGATTTAAGACAAAGCGCGCTCAACATTCACCACACCCGCAGCTGATGAAGGCTTTCAAAAAAGAGGAAATTTTACACACGCCAAATGAGTTAGGTATTCAAACGTGTTAAGAAGGAGGAAAGGTGGTAATTATGGCACCTTTGGTTTAACAAGTTCCCATTTCCCCGTAATGAAAACAGTGATTAGCTGTCAAGCCAGACAAATCTATTTTTGCACTCTGTACCAGCTCCGATAAAAATAACACGCATTATGATAACTTATGCCACTGGAAATTTCTCTTCGAAGCGGATTTTGTAAACATCATTAAATTTATCATTTCAACATACTATTGCCAATTATAGCTTCTCTTTAAAGCCACGCTTTGAGGAAAAAAACTTTAGTGTTTTGTTCTGGGAGTGAACAAGGCCGCAAAGCATTGTGTGGGTGACGGAGTTACCACAGCAACAAACAAAAGCTTGTCATTGTGAAAGTGATCGATTTGCCGCGAAGAATTGAGGGATTATTTGGCTTTGTTCTAAAATGCGAACTTCAAGCCTCCAACACTACAGTTTCTTTTTTATCTGTATTTTATAAAATTAATGTCTCTGCCCATGTACTCTGTCGAAAGATGTAAGTTAACAGCTAGATTAGACGGCTTAACGACTTCCTAAAAATCCTTTATATATGTTTTTAATCTCTTTAACTCCTATTGCCCCCCTGCCAGCAACGAGAGCATTACCTAAGAATTATCTCGTGTGAAAATTTGGACCGAACTGTTGCCTGGTTTCGCCTTCTAACAGGGTTTGTTTTCAACCCAGATCCAATTCGTGATGTTTGGCCTCTCCAAACATAATAAAATCCCTTTGTGATAGCTCAGTACCCTCTTGTAGGGAAGTATGGCAATCTCATATACTGTCTCGTCGAATATTTTTTACAACGTATTCATCTATTCACAACTTAGAATTTATTTCCTCTTCTGTTTTTCTCTACCGCAGACTGAATCAAAGCAACTGTATCATTTTTGCACTTTTCAAATGTTTGCATTTAGCAATTTATAGCAGTGTCATAATCGAGAGCATTTTTCGTAGAATTTCTCCATACACACTGATTTTGTAACCTCATTGCTAAATGGTACACGAAATTAACGCACCAATGCATAAAATAAAATGAAGGAAGATTTTCGGTCGACGTAAACATCTCATATTTTCTATCATCAACATGGTAATTTAACTTTGTTCATAATTTTACCTATAAACCTGATATTATAAGTTTATCATACGAAGCTACTACCATATCAAGGAATTAGCTAGGCTCAAATCCGTTTATTTTTTTAATTTATAATTACATTCACGTAGCCTTCACCTAACACACACGAAAGTACAAATCATCGAAGTTTATTTTTTGTATTCATTTGCACTTCTTCCTTTGTTATTTCAGCACCTTCAAATTCCCTATTTTATGTAGGGCGTGTGCGTTTCCTAAGAACTTAATTTGATCAACTTCAATTAAGTTTTTTCAGCGATTACCTTGTTAAAGTAATTTTTGCCTTGAAATGTTAAAATCATAAAATTTAGTAAAGACTTCAATTTTTGGATTTAAAAGTAAAAGCCTGTGGAGTTTCAGTGTTTGTCACGTTTCGTCGCGCTAATGATAATTTGGAATTGATCACGGTAACATTCAAAATGAATAAATTCAACAGTGTTTTTCTAATGACCTCAACAGCAGTTTAATTTTCTTTTTCATCCCACGCGTGATTTAATGGTTTTCGACAGTTTTCTGTCGGCAAAAAATGAAACTTTAATATCCTGTGGATCAAAATAAACCAAGAGTTGCTGCTAATAAAGTTATGCCACTGCATATTCCGCGCTGAATTCATTTCTAACGGATATAAATTTTTTATTAACCCGTGCATTAAGCTGATTTTATTCCCATTGCGCGGAGGCACAGCCTATAAACGCCTTTAAAAGGCCAGATCATGTAAAATTAGTCGAAAAATTACAACTCGACAGAAAAACTTCATACGACTACTTCGACTGCGTTAATTTCTTAAGGTTTTTACTTTAGTTTCTTCGTTGTTTGCACCATATAAAGACACAAGCTGTAAACATGCCTGTACAGATTGAAGGTAAAATCTTTCCTCATTTAATTTCCGATCCGCGATAGAAACAAGATATGTCATTCCAGTGGCGTTCCAAGCGAATTTTAGATTTAAAATCGGTCCCCACGAAAAAAGGTCGCCTTGTTTGACTACGCGCAATTTTTCAAAACAGGTGGTAAAAGTCGAAAACATTTAGGATATTGTGTTTTAATGAACATAATTATAGATTAGAACATCCAAGAATCATATGTGCTCTACTGGAACCATCTTTATATATACAACTTTTAATTGATCCTTAAAAATTTAGCGCGACTAGAAGTCACAGTATTTTTAGAGTTATAAATTAGGAAAAACAAAACTGCAAACTCGCTCCCTCAACTTGGCCTGGGACCCTGATCAAGTAACACGCAACAATTTATAAGTTTGCAAAATCTGTATTTCTTCATTTTTTCCAAGCTTTGTTAATATACAACCCTCGAAGCTGGTAAGCAAATACAAGTATATAATACAGTGGATACTTTGAAAATCTATTATTTGTACAATACAACTTTAGACAATCGCGCACCATTATATATAGTATCAGTTTTTACAACTTTTTTTTTGCATCTGTACACTTTATCACAATTCGTTTAAAGTTAACTTAAGCTGTTATCTCAAAGTGCTTCCTTTAGTCTGGATTCTTATCTTTATATACAGTTGTTATTTTGACGAAAATGATACATTGATGCCCGTATACAGAACGTGTAATGTTCACATCGTTAGTGCAATGTCGGCCAAAAACCTATAATTATATTCTCACAACGCCATTCAACTCAACAGGAAGAAATCGAAAAAAATGTATATAAAAATGTTTAATATTGTCTTCGTTAATTCTAGAAAGCAATAAAAATCTTTTTTCTTCTTAGAATATCCATACAGTGTCAAGCTAAAATGTGACGAGTACAATCAAAAATCATCAATTTTTTTCCTGATGTTCCACCGAAATCAATGCACTTAGAATGTACTGAAAAACTGTACAGGAGAATAAGGAGTAAATTTTGACCCTAGCACTGTCGATTCCTCCGTTTAGGTATATACAAGAGTAGATTTACTTTTTAAAAGAGAACTGTTCCTTCACACAATCCTGGATTTTGATATTGTTCTTTGAGTTTTAAGGCGGAGCATCGATTGTTCCAGACTAACGACTGTGTTCGGCAAAACTTAAGCACTTAATTTGTAGTGTCAAATCGAACATGTTGCACGCAAAAGTGGGTATTACCCTTGTCTTAGATCTTCTGCCACGGTTGTAATTGTAATTTCAAGGAGAATTTTGCAAGGAATATATTTTAAATAAGATTACACCAAATGATCGTTTTCTTCTTTCTGAATCTGTCCACTGTTTAACCCATGACATTCGTTGACGCTTATTCCAGAGCTTTTTGCCTGCGAGGAAGCTTTTTCCTCGGCTTGCTGTCGCTTCCACTTGGTCCTTCGATTCTGGAACCAGACCTTTATTTGTGTCTCCGAGAGATTTAAGAACGATGCCAGTTGTTTGCGCTCTGTTCCGACGATGTAATGGTTCTTATCAAATGCGTTTTCTAAGTGAAGAAGCTGTGTCGGGGTAAAAGCTGTTCTGATCCTCTTTGGCCTGCGACAGGCTACAAATCCTGCGAAAAATAAAATAGTTTAGATTCCCCACAAGAAATTCTACTGAAATAAAGGTTTACAAAGAAGCGATTTTAGACCGAAGGCCCTCGCATCTTCAGATTTCACGCAGCCACATGGGTGCTTACGAAGAGTAAATTGGTATTTTTCGTCGAGAGAAAGTGATGGAAATTATCATTACCAAAGTTAAACAAATTACAACTCTGCAGGAAAATGTGTTCTTATCTCCATCATGATCCGTGTATATGGCTCATAATTAATCTCACGAGAGTTTTCAACCTTTAACGCCAAATGTTGCGCTCTGAAAATTGTGAGATCATCGCTTTGAGCACAATTCTTGTGCAGAAAATGTAATTTTTTTTATGGTTATTTTGCGAACAACGCTATCCAAGACAGTTGGCGGCGAGACACTTCAAATTCAGAGATTTTGCTGGCCTGGTTATCTAAGGAATTCAGATTAAGTGCAAGAGGAAAGAAGTGTCCATGTATTTTAAAGAGTTTCTTACCGCTATGTAGAGAGCCGGCGGTGTAGCTGCAGTTCAGGTCGTGCACATATCGATGACTTGAGGCACAGGGATAGAATGAAAAAGAGCTTGAATTGTAGGCGGACAGACTGTGGAGTGGATGCGAGTCAAAGCGTACAGCCATCGGGTAATCTGTTTGAGATTTGTACCCTGAATACGTTTGCTGTGTTGAAGGTTGAAGGGCTGAATTGGGCCTGTACATGGAGTTAAGAAACGAGGACTGCGAACCTTCGTAAGCGTGCATCTTTAAAATGAAGATTTAACTTTTCCTTTAGCTGGTGCGCTCCACCCGAGTTCAGATGCAAAAAAGAGTGACTACTCCTTAGAAGCAATCCAATTATATAGCTTACAATTTAATTATTATTACAATACATTGTTCCCATTTTCAATTAATGACTTGGAACTAATTAAAAGAATAAGCAGAGAAAATTTACAAGCTACCGGATGCCTCATTGTAATGAAAACTGTGAAATTTGAAAATGAGCGTTGAAGTGAATTTTCCAGCAAAGAATAATAAACAGTGGCCAATTTGCGCCAAAGCAAACAGGTCATCAGGAGCAGCAGCCGATATGATCGGCTAATTTACGAATTCGCTTTTTATTGACGTCTTTGCTCTATTAAGCCAATGATAGATGGAAACAGCTGATGAAAATTTCAAAGTGGGCGAAAATGCTTCTTAGAATGAAACAAAATATAAACGCCACATTGCAGGACCGGATGTGTCCGACGATGTTTCGTGCAAATTCTCCACTTCATAAAGTGAAGTATGGAACAAGTTAATCAAGGGAGAATCAAATTAGCTTCCAGTTAAGGTTACGCGTCCGGGATTTGCTGTGTGTATAAAGGTAATAAAGGTGTCAGATGATTCTTACAAATCCAAGAAAGAGGTTGAGAATGAAAGTGCAAATACGGATTTGTCAAAAAAATTCTATGTGATCAGCAACTCGTTTACTCATTGTCTCGTTTGCTTTCAAACGCAGAGCGATGTTATTTTCAATGAAAACCACCATATGGTAAATCGAAAAAAGCTTCATTACAATTTAATAAGCTCCCTGTCGAATCTGTTTGGAAATCCACTAAATAATGAATTTCACTTAAGCACAGAACTTTGGGGCATTAACGAGAAAATACGGCATTGTCGCAAGTCCAAATTGGAACTCTGAAATCTCTAGCTCGAAATGTCATACCGATATGTTAAGAGATTTCCTTTTGCTAACTTCGTGGTCTTAATCTATTAGTGCTCTACAAAAGACAAGCTTTGTTTGTTTGGACAAAGATGGCCCGGGGTTTATAAAGAAAGGCATTCGGCCTTCGTAGTTCATTTATTTAAGCTAAGTAAATTTCAATTAAGAAATATCCGGTAGCTCTTTGATACTTTTTCTTCATAAAATGCAAGTGTTAGGGAAATATCCCTGTCTTGTTTTCATCCAGCTAAACCATCGAGCGTTTTTTCTTGCATTCTTTTCGAACACTATTACACCCCATTTTTCAAGAAGCCGGAAGATGTTCTCGACAAAGCTTTTAACTTATTTTTTGGTGGGTCAAGAAGCATTTCGAAAAGAAAAAGCATTTCCTTTTTTATCATACAACAACAACTTGCTCTGTGCGCGTAAAAATGGTAAAGTTTATTCACTATTTAGCATTTGTTATTTTTTAGGCTGCGTTTGAATGAAATCGTTAAATTTCTTCACACATTTCGCCTTTTAAGCCGTTCAAAATTTAATGAGATTTTAAAACATTTTCAGCCCTCCAAAAGCAAATCCAAAGTGGTATTTTAATGTTTATGTATCCCATGATTATTTTCTTTTACGCACTTGGACAGCGAGAAAAAACTCTACTCAAGACCGTGGGATAAACGATGCTTTTGCGTAAAGTTGCGGTAATTTCGACGGAATAACAGGCTTATTACACGGTCGGTCTATACTGATCTAATGCGCGTGCAATACAGGTTATTTTGTCGCACCCCAAATGGAATATGAATTAGGTCATAACAGTAAGTTTTACGGTGAGATTACGCTGTTAAAGTTCGGGTAAATTATGTGAGATGACCTACTGTCGCGAGTCAAAAGATACGATTGATTTTTCATAATGGAACGAAACTAAAATAGATCCAGGGGGTATTGGGATGTACAACCCGGGTGAAAAAATGCTACATTGAATTGTATTATAATTTTAAAATTAATTCATAAAAAGGAACAGAGGGTTAAGGAGCAAACGTAAGTTGTCGCAACGTTGAGAATTTTTCCATCAGGTTTTACAGGACTTCCATTAAAATTTTACTTTTACACGAAATAAGAATTGATATTTCAATTGTGAACTTCATATTTTTTTTGTTCACACAGGTGATGTAGAATTATTACTAATCAATCATGACATCACGTCATAACTTTAGATTTTTTATTCTCTTTGTTGAGAATCCAGTAGCATTATCTGTGTTTCGTTAAGCAGTAAAAGGTTGAGCGATTTTGAATAAAAGATTTATGATATATTGTAATCGAGTTTAATGCACCTATCCGCGTCTTAAGTTTTGGTAGATCTCTATTTTCTGGCCATGGGAATTGACCATCTGGTCCTCTCTGTTTCTCAAACACACCCCTGTACATTTTTCATAAGCTTGTTTATACAAAGTGCAAACATCTTCCAAACAGGACCATTTGCCTTCACCATCATCGGCAAACGATGTTTAAAGTTTCTTAAAGCAGAATTAAAAGGGAATTACATTTTTGACGAGTCAATCTGGCTGTCGCCCATAAAGCACCTTTGCCGAGTGCCACGCTTAAAGTTTCAACTGGTCAAGCGGCGTGAGGTTTATGTACGCTGAAACTAATAAATCCGCCATCCCTAGCCGACTAAAATATCAGGAAGTGGTCAAAATATAAATTGAATATTGGATCTCTACAGCTGTGGTTAAGTGAACATGGACAATAACTCAGAACGTGCAGCAATTAATTTTGCTGAAAGATCAAATCAGCCTTCTTGCCGGCACTTTATGTTCAAAGATTCCGTTTCGGAAAAGCCCGGCGCCTTAGTTATTTTTTTTCTTCGAGGCAAACGAACTCAACGCTCCGATGCCAAAGTGTTCTTGCTGTAAATTCTTCTTAAAATAGATACACAGGTGATGAGAACAGACAAATCAACAAACACATCTACACCAGATTAATGAACATCCAGACTCTCAACACTAGCAATTAAAGAAATTTATGTCGCCTCGAAAAGAGAATTCCGTTTTCGATCGAGTGTAACTATCTGGGACTACTAGGAGAAAGTAGAAGTAGTAGTAATAGTAATTTGATTTGGTGGTGTAACATATCTTCGATACAGGAGGAATGTTGAAAACAACGGGTAAAATGAAGAAGATAATTTTCTGTCAGCCGTGACAAGCCTCCAGCTTAGGGGTAAAACTGTCCCCAGATCAAGAATAGCAAGGAATAATTGATATCAAAACTTGTTCGTATGTGCAAAATGCTATTCTTTCCACCCCCTCCACCCCCTTTCCCGATTTGTGTCAATTTCTGTGGAGTAGTCACGTGATCAGAATTGAAAAAGGCCTAAAAAGCACAAAATATTCAGAAACAATCAGATACATGGAAGTTCGCATTAAACAGACTCGATCCCAAATATAAACATTTTCTCTTCGCTATATTCAGTGTTTACTTTAATTGTTATTAAATCGCATACCAACAGTATTGGGACACAAATTCATTCCTTGCGTTGTTTTTACCTTCAAAATAGAAGTTCTGATTCTTTTAAAAGTATGGATTATAGTTGAAAATAAAGCGAGATAATTCTGTCACCTTCGATATTCGCGTTAGTTATCTCCTCGCTAAAAACTCCCTGCTTTTTTTTGCTTTAACACTCTTCCATCAGTTTGTTTATGACTGTACTTTAACCCATTTTTATAAGAACCAGCAAAGTGGAGATCTGTTAGTAGAATCATTCAATAAATGATGAATTTTTAACACTAGCGGAAAATTACATTTCGTCAATTCCAAGGACACGAAAACACTGAACACTCTTTTAGAGTTTGAAGCTGTTAAAATTGGACAATTGAGGGCCTGTTTTTCGTTTATTTACTTAGTTTATTTTAAGTTTCGTTTTTTCTAGCGACTTCAAGTGTTGCGTTCTTTCAGACTCGCTTGAAGCATTGCAGTGATTCTGGCATGCAAAGTTGTCCAACTAAAAACAGTAGGCTAAAATGTTATCCATTAAAAAAGTTTTTCAATATTATCATTATATTTGTCGCCGCTTTCTAGCGTTGTTTTGACCTAACGTCGCGCCGTCGTTTTATCGTTTTATGCATATTTTATGGACCACAATTATTTCAGATTTCCATACGCTCCAGCCAGTCTAGAACCTAAATCATCCTAAATCTTCGCTCATAACAAAGTCATCTACCAGGTTATAAATTTGTTATTCAAATTCATTAAAAGCGAGTCTTTGGCTCTCAATTTAACGAACAGTTAAATATAACACCAATACAACGACCAATTAAACTATCCAAATCTGATCTTTATTTAAAACCATAAACTAAGCTGTGAAGATGATACATTTTTTACACCAGACGGGAAATAAAACTACGCTTGTTTTCATTAAAATAACAAAGATAATGGTGTAAAACAGAAAACACAAAAATAACACAATGAAGAGGTTTGGCTGAGAAACTTAGCCTTATAATTCTCTCACACTTTTCTCTAAAGGCTTGTTTGGTTTGACGTTTTTCTTTTTCTCGTATGATATCGTGCTGTTCCGCTTGTAATCGTATTGTTTTTCACCTTCAAGAGCTTCTTGTCTCGTAGATATTACTTCATACCCAGAAGCAATACAGGTATCACTGTTGTTTTACACTCCAAACACGTGAAACCATCAGCGAATCTTTGTGTCGTGGTGGTGTTAAGTTTGAATGCTAGTCTTTGTTCAGAAGGCCGGTATTGTGTTTAACAGCGTGAAAATGTCTCGCTCAATTGTTTTAAGTGTTTTATGAGCGACCTTCTCACAGAACTCCTTGCCCTGTGTGCCGAAAACCGTAAGCGATATTTCACTGTTGAAATTTATCTGTGATTCTTCTGTTTGTTTGTACAATCAGAAAAACTCAAGTTGAAACAGTAAACAGAAAGATAGCCACTTCACCAAGCTCAACATTTGCAGCAAAGTCATCGTGTATCCGGCTTTCGTGTAAATGGCAAAATTACAGGGTTGTCTGCGAGATAGTGGCGCAGTCATTGTTGTAATAATAGCAAACAAAGACACTCGACAATCAACAACATTTGGTTTTATTGAACGTTCGATTGTTCGAAGTCATCACGATAACATATTAACTCCCACGGGAAATTCTATTCTATTTTCATAATCAGCGAGGAAGGAAAAATTCAAAGAAAAATGGAATCAAGAACGAACAGACTTTCGCAATATAGATCTTTTCTCGCATTACAAACTGGATTATCAGTTCTTTCATAAGGAGGCAAAACAGGGATTTTGCATCCTAAAAATATATTTGACAAACCTAAATTAAAATGATTGTAAAATTCCAGCAGGACTTTATATTCTCTAATCGATTAATTTTTTAGTTTAAAAAATATTACAATTGTTCATGGTCTGGTTATTTATGAGGTTTTGGTTAGAAAAGCACATGCATGATGCAAGAGCCAGTGGCGAGGGCGGATTTGAATTGCGGGGGTCCTGGGTTCCAAACATTACTGCGTTGAGTAATTAAGATTTCGACCGCGCGCAGGGCCTCGTTAATGGCAACAGACAGCCGATGATTTAAGACGCCACCCTTATACAGGGCGAGGGGAAAGGCAATCACGACAAAGATAAGCATAACTTTTTCTCTTCAGAATATATTCCTGATCTGGACTTTTTACTTTCTCTTCTTGCCTTGAAGCGTTTTAATTAGATAGCTAGCAAGCGGTAGACATTACATCCTTTGTCCTGAAAAATACCTTAAAAACCACAGCAATCGGTCGCAGTATCTAACAAAATTCTTCGCGTTCGCCTATCTTCGATCCAAGCTAACTTGCAGAGGTTCTTGAAAGGCGCCCTATTGTATGTAGATGAGTCTCTATACTGTGCCAACTATATCCGAGCAGCTAAACAGCAATAGCTGAGTACATGAGAAACGTCTGGGACCCAGTTTGAAGGTTACTCTCTTAGAGAGCGGCATATTCACTAAATAAAATACTCATGTCTAAAAAGAGGCCTTGCAAACAGTTGAAAAATTTCTCCAGACACTTTAACATTATTCATTCATAGACATAGCAGCCCGGCTATTTACTTTTGTACCAAGAAAACATCGCACCAAAATGTAGAAATTTATTGTCAGGTTCAAGCCGATTAAGTCGTTTTCCTTTTAATGTTTTCAGTGGAAAGGTATTTTCATTTTTGTATGCCAGAGTTTTATCTGTTTTAATGCAGATACGTGAAGTTCGTGATCATTTTGCCATTTTATGTTCATCACATCAGTGACTTAACAAACAAAGTTAAGTATAAGTGCCTTTTAGCTTAAGGCATCTATGAAATATTTACTTCATAATGTAATTTTCAAAAGCCTTGATAATAGTTTTGTTGCATAAGATTATTCAGATTGCTTGTTCTTCCATTTTTGAGCCCGATTCACCTTCGCAGCCAGAGGTTGAATTAGTTAAAATGCCGCTCGTTTATATAAATTTCAAGTGTACTTTATTTCTTTATTTCCAACTAGTTTTGAGATTACTACCATGAGAATTTGGCTGTGAGTTACCAAAACCCCTCCGAAAGTTGACTCGATTCGAGATGCTGGCTTGAAGGTCTTGGTTTCCCGAAAATTCCGCAAATTTCGGTCAGAATGTCAAGGAAAAGAAATTTTGGCTCGAGCGACCAAAAAAGTTTCGTCGAAATAAACGGGAGATCTTGCCGATAGTCCAAAATTTCCAACCGAAAAATCCGAGTGGACTGATAAGCTTACCATCTGCAGTTCTTCACCGCCATCTTGGAATTATGATCAGGTGGAATATTCGGAGGTAAATTCGGTTTTCTTAGTAAATGGCCATGGATAATCAGGTATTTTTCCTTATCATTTTCACAACCGTTGAAGTAACGGGTTCTCCGTGAAAATCGTAAACAACCTTGAAAAGCCGCACAGAGCGTAACTTATGAAATGAAGGAAATCACTCTGGAACATACTCTCAGGACCACAACTTACAGTAAGTCAATACTGAGATTTCGCTTCACCATGCAACGTCAATGTCGATGGCATCGAAAATGGCGGAGGCTGACTGGGGTCCTTTAGCTTCACAATAAGTTCGGCGTTGATTCAGCTGAGTTCGTCCGACTGAATAAAGATCGATCTAAATTTGAACTAAGTTCCACTTTTCACCAAGCAGTCGAGATCCCTCTTTGAAGTTCGGCGTTTGACCCGGGCGTAAAAATAGTAATTAGGTTTTATCAACTGGGTTGGGTTGCTATAGACATCGTTTTTACTTTGGCACTACGTTATTAATACTAAAAACTTTTTAACTGTTACCTGTCCCACGGAGCACCTGATCCTTTTGGATTACAACTATATATGATAACTGATGTGAATACACCACCGTAAAGAGATTCGAAAGCTGACGTTTCGAGCGTTAGCCCTTCGTTGGACTAGATTCGCTCCGAAAATGGGCTAATGCTCGAAACAACAGCTTTCGAATCTCTTTATTATTAACCCAGTTGATAAAACCAAATTAACTTGTAATACTCCACACTGACGCAGCACCACCCTCATTTCTCGTGCATTTTAGGTTCACACATATACATCGTTATTCATAAAACGTTAAAACGATAACTGGAAAGAACAAATGCCATAAGGGAACGCCACTAGCTCATAGAAACAAATGTCTCTTTATTATTTTCTAAATGAAAAATACTTTTTTGAAAATAAATTTTTTGATTAAAATTAAATAAATACTTTACTCTATAATCTAATTTGATATCATGAGAAGTTTCAAGTCACAAATATACGAGTTCGATATTAATGTTTGACTGAAAGTAGAGTAAAGAAACTTTAAAATTCGATAGTAAAACATACAGATTTGATGAAACACGTTAAGCCTTGTTCGCGTAAATTGTTACATTATAGACATTGTTGCGGTTTCGGACACCATATATTGTACTTTAAAATATAGATAGGACCCTGCGCGCGTATTGATTGGTCGAAAACCTATGTTTTATCAGAGTATAAAACATAGAAAAAGCGTGTTTTATTGTTTTGTGCGCGTAAAATCTACATTTTAAAGCAAATGAAGAAGCCTAAGCCGTGTATTACACTGTGATAAAACACTCCGGTCATTTGAGAACACTCGAGAAATGTAGAAAACACTCGCTCGCGGCTCTTGTTTTCTACATTTCCCTCGTGTTCTCAAGTGATCATCGTGTTTTATCATAGTGTAATACACGGCTTAGGCTTCTTTGTTAATTATAGTTCACTACTAAATTTTCTCCGATTCCTACTGATTCCTACTCATCGGCGGGGAGAGACACTATCTGTACATGTAGGTTCACCACTAAAAATTTTCCCATTCTTACTGGTTTAAATTGATCACGTGACACGATAGCGTAAATCGGCGCAGAGAGACACTTCCTGCAAATAGTGCCCGTATGAGGAAAAGACACGGATAATTATTACTCTCCAGGAAATTTTTCTGTAAATAAGCGGGCCTATGGAAAACAAAAATATAGAGGATATTACACTGTGGCGAGAAGATAGGAATTTTATGGTCGAGTGGCGAGAACAATATCTCACTCGTTCGCTGCGTCACTCGTGAAATTGTTCTTGCCACGAGAACATAAAATTCATATCTTCGAGCTAATGTGTAATGTTCTTTTTATTATATAAACATACTGATGACGGCGTTTTTGATTATTTTCCGAAGATTTCCGAAGATTTTCCAAAATTGTTCCGAAGACCAGACGAACGTTCCCGAACATTTTCCGAGAGTTTCCGAAAATTTCCGAAGATTACCGAAGACTTTCGAGAAAGACCCGAAGATGTTTCGATGCTACACCAACGAATTCAAGTACAATTTAAAAGACAAACTTGATATCAATGAAATCATCGATAAACTCACATGTGAGATTAGGGAAAATAAACCACTCGGTTCCCGGATGTAGTGTTTATCAATTTTACGAGTGGTATATTTTCCAGTAAAACACTCGTGTTTATATAATAAAAAAGATTTATTGATTTGAATTTAGTGGTTTTTTGCCTGTTTTCTCTTTCAAGTTTTACATTTCGCTTTCACGGCTTTCATCAAAGAAAGTTAAAATAATTTAATATAATTTTATATGAAGTGGTGCGCGGGAGAAAATTTATTGGTGAACATTAAAGACATTTACTATATTGTTTAAATAATGTTGGAAGTTCCAAAATAGTATAAATTAGTAATTAGTTGTAAAATTGTACGGACTGAAAGGATAAGTAACAAATACATACATATCCTGTTAACTATTAATACTATTAAGTCCAATTTCTTCATCTAGTAATTTCTGCTAATCCAAGTCCTGGTCAATGTCTTCAAGATCTTCATCCGAGTCTGACACAACTAAAAGGGAAAGACATATGACAGAATTGTGCTACTGAGAACGGGACCGACCAATGGATCAACCGAATGACAACTTGAAAAATGAATAAGAATTTTACTGAGTGACTGATTATCATCATTAACATTATCACAAGCTCAAATTCAGAATCTACAATGACACTAATACGTAGTGGTGTAATGTAAGGAAAAGGTTGTTAAATTTTTAATAACCATGAAATTAAGGACGTATTTCATGGAATGAATACCATGCTATTGGAATACAGGTGCGTTTGTACGTGACAGTTATTGATTTTTAGAGTGTGAAATGCCGAAAGAGGAAAACAAAAATATTTCAGTTTCTCTCACCTGTGGACATGACATCTATTTCCCCAAGTACCAGTTGAAGCTTATTGACTGTTTCTATCGAGTCTCGTCGAGGTCCTTGAAGGAAAAAAACACTCACGTTAAGAGTCATAATACATGGAGCAGTTTAAAAGAAGAAGAAGAAAGGCATATTACCGTCTTTATTTTCCTCAGCACTTGAAGTCCTTGGGTCTTTATGGCTCACACTCTGTCGTCGTACTTTAATTTCTGGTAACTTGATGTTATTTTTTGTCCGAACATTTATCATTTTGTCTACCAACGCAGCTCGTTTCATGGCGTTTCTCCAAATGTCTCGTAACTTTTGTTCTGCGTGATGCGTGACTCCAGATTGCGTGTCTTCTTGTCCATCTTCGGGTAGACCATACGCGTGGCGTGACACCCTGGGACATTCTAACGCATTCATACTTACGTAAGATCTTCTGTGACGCCGTTCTCTGTCTTTAGAAAACCTGTCTCTTACGCGTTTAAGTTCTGATCTGTTCTTCATGTCCTCCTCTTGTCTTCTTTTATACTCTCTCAAACTGCAGTCTATTTCTGAGTGCAGAGTCCTAGTTTGCAGTGAACTAATACTGTTCTGTAATCTTTGAGCTCTCATAGTTCTATCAGTAGAATTGGCATAGATTCCTTTGAGTCGCTTAAACAACATCGCCTCTTTTTCGTTCATTGCTACAACTTCAGTTTTCTTGCGGGCAGACTTCAAGCTCGTGTTTGTCAAGGGACTCAGAATTGGATTTCGTCCTTTAGCTGTCCAACCTTTTGAGTGGACATTTGTTTGCTGTGCACGAATCCTAGCCCAGCTCTTGGCCCAAGATGGCTGTTCTTTTTCGCTTTTGTCGGTTCTAATCCCCACTTTTCTGTTTCCTGGACGAGTCTGGTCTTTGATCGGTGGAAGATTTCTCAGACGCATGGATTCCGAGGTGGACACTGCGCGCCTGTTAGTTATGCCCATTTCCAAAGTGGAAACTGTTCAAAAGAAATTAACTTAGTTGAACGGCTATGCATGATAGGTGGAGACAACGAGAACCCGGGGGGACACCCTAAGAGATACCAAAACTAATTCCCAACGCCTAAAAGGTACGATGAGAACCACTGTCCTTTTCATATTGGAGTCCCCCCCGGACCGGGAGTGATGAGAAGCGTCTCTTTTCTGTTAGTCCTTAAGGTGACACGAAGATAGGTGCTAGGAAAAACGATCGAGCGCGAGAGTGAGAAAGCACGTGTTTTTTTTTTTCACTCAAACGCAAGGCACTAACGAAAAACATGGGTTGTAAGCTCCTCGTTTTACGATAGTCAAAACCACAACAAAATAACAAATTCTGGTAAAACAGACTCTCTCTCTTCGCCTGCTCAATTTAACCCCAGTGAGATTGGTACTTGAGAATCAATTGCCTACTGATGGCAAAGCTATATGGTTATCCGTGTAGTCTCTCTGGTTGTTTTGGTTTTTTTTTTTTTATGCGCCCGAAAATTCAAATCAACGAATTAGAGGCATGGATCTCTATAGAGTTACGCTATCAGTATTTAATTCTTCGGGTCTAGTCTCATACACTCTGCAGTGGTGAAAACTGGAGCACGCATGCTTTGTCTAGCCTTTGTTTCATTAGCTTCATAAAGCCAGTCCAGTCTCTGGTTCGGGGAAACGAGATACATGTGAGTACCAGCTTAATATAAAAACAACGACCTCGGGCTCTCCCCAGCCTCAGAGAGTTGCATTCATTCAATTCATATGCATTCCTTCAACAGAACAGGGAAGTGAGTTCTTAGTGCGCCTAGCTATCAATGAACAGGCGCTGGAAATGCCTGTACTAGGCTAATAATCACGGGCAGTGAACGCAAAGCATTAATTAACATAAAACTAAATTACAAACTAGAATTTCAAAGCTGAGCTAAGCTACTTACGATAACGAAACCAAGCTAACTAAAGTGGACTCAAGTTAACCTTGTTCCCAAGCTGAAAGGAGCAGTAAACTGAAAAGCCCTGGGAACGAGCTTGAAATAAACTGAAGTAAACTTAACTATAAACTAAACTAAACTAAACAACATTCGTTTATTTTATTTAATTTAGCCAAAAGGTAGTTTAATGCCAAGTGTTATTGCAAGACACGTAGTTTCATTTTGAGGGGAACGTGATGACAATTTTGGTTGTTAAGGAAATAGAATTTGTAGCGGAGCTCCGGCGGCCCGAACGCCAAGCGGAGCCCCATAACCATATAGGGAAAAAGAAACCCATGAATTGATTTTTTCATGGTTATCATGGACAGCGGTATTGCTCGTGGGCGCGTACGCACGACGACGACGACGACGGCGACGGTGGAGTCGCGCAACATGGCGGCCATACTCCAAATAATAGGTTTAGAGACATGCAGCCTTGATTTTGATATTGGACATCCATGTTATGATCAATTGACACCTGTCAAAACAAGGTATCTGCTGACCAGTATCATGTGACCATATCGTGGGCTCATGTGTACAGCTCATCGAGGTCACATGTTTTTTGAAGTTGACTGCTGACCAAGTGCTGGTTTTCGATTGGAACGCGGGCTCATGTCAGGTTAACTTGTTGAAAACAGGGCAGGATTGTTCCGAAGCCTGTTAACGCTAGCCCAGGATTAAAATTTATTCCAATTATAACTTTTTCTTCTATACAAATATTTTTTGCTGCTTTGTTTTGAGTATATGGTGATTATAAAACTCAAAACAGAAAGTCAAACAGTAAAACCTCAGAAAACCTCACCGCAAAGTTACAAAACTCAAATCAACATTCTACCTTTTCCTGAGTTAGCTCAATCGGGCACTTAACAACCCGGCCAAGGAGCTACGCTTTTAGGCTGGCCTAAATCTATATATTACTTACGTCCAGCGGGTCTGGAGTTGGGCCAGCTTCTTGCGCCAGTCCCTGGCACGACCACAGGACGGTGCCTCTGAAACGACATCCAGGCTTCCCACGTTTCCCTTACCTGGTAGTTTTGGCAACTAAACGAGAGAGAATTGCACAATAATCAGCAATTGGATAGAAAAGAATATTGTTGAGATTTGCTAAAAGACTTATGACATTTGAGATGGCTTGCTATAGACAACCTACGGACGACTAACATGATAACAACAAAATGTCGGGCGAAACAACTGCGATGATCAACTTTCAAGTCTGGTCTTAAATTCGGCACACTCCATCCTTATACACTTTTTCCTATTATCTTTGCTTGTAATGATTTAAAGCTCAGTGGACCCGAAGAAAAAGTAACAAAACCTGGGAGATATTTAAAAACAGCAATTTTCTTTTGTCTTGTCCAAAGGTAACCGATCTTACAAAAAAATCTCCGAATTCTTACAAATCAAAGACAAAGTGACATGAAACCACGTCATTTCAAACACTTAAGCACGAGTCTCAAGCACGAAACTCGTGAATTGAAGATTAACGTCATGAACTGAGAACAAGTCGAGCAGCTAGTTTGGTACTGATTTGTACGTTTGTTTGCTTATGTTATTCAGTAACTTGGCAGTGATTTTTTTCCTTTTAAAGTAAATATTACAGTCGACACAATGCAAAAAATGACTGAAGAATGACCTAAATTAAATTGTGATCTGCATACATTTTCTTCTCGGCATTTCAAAAGCACAAAGCTACATGTATAGGTTATGAGAATACAGAAGCCGATCACCAAAGGCCAATCCTCTCGGTTATCCGCGAAAAGAATTACATAACTCCAGGCACGTTCGGAAAAGTTTCCGGCAAATGTTCTACGCCAATATTGCAAGCGTTTTACGAAGCATAGCGAACTCTGACCTTATTTCAGCCTTATTTTGACAATTGCACTTCCTTGTAATGTCTATAATTAATATTCCGCACTACATAACTATTTGTGATATTCTAGATAGTCAACTTCACCTGTAAAATTAGTTAAGGGGATATTTCATACCGCTATGATTTTTAAGGCCATCGTTTTGAACGTTTTGGCTTTTCTCCCACACGTAAAACCTAACTGCTTGTGTAAAGTGAATGAGCGAATACTGGAACGGAGTAACTGAAATCGATTGGCAGGAAATACTCCGCAGCCTCGTCGCCAAGCATACATTTCTATCCACTACTGATATACCCAGAATATCCACTGAGGAACAGAAACTAGTTGAATGGTGGAATGATCGTTTGAGCTCTAATGGGGTTACCCCAAAACGCAGACCATGCAAACTGCGGACTGCAGACTGAGTACTTTTTTCTAATACTTGCCTCACTTTTTTCGGTTGAACAGTTTTAAAACAATGTTCCATACGTCTTAATGTTTATTATTTATCCACAGGCCGCACAAACTCAACATCTGACCGTTGATTCAATATAACGCGTTTAATAGACTTTTTATGGGAAATTCTCTTTACTGGTCCTAAATATAGTACTAAAATCAAGCAGAAAAATAAATTCCCATACATTTTGGGCGCAAATTGCGGCAATTTTTGACAGGTTTGTGGTTTTCTTTCTTTTTCCCATTTCGTTGTTGTCGTTGTGCTGTGGTTGGTTTCTGTTTTTCGATTTTCTTAGTTTTCGTTTCCCTCTTAACTGATTCACACCACAGACTGGCAAGGACGGTGATTCTGAGCGACGTCGTCTCGCAAATCGTTTTCGCTTCACAAAGTACAGAATCGCCATTAGACTTGGAGTATTCCCTCTTTCGCTTTTATAAATTAGTCCGTTGAGCGTGACGGTGAGTACACTCAAGGAAAAACTTCTCGAGTGAACTTTTTTTGTGCAGGTTTTCTTACGCTTCACACACGACGGTCTAAGCGAAAGAGGGACCATAAAAACATCACTACCATACAAAGGCCAGATCAGGTACAGAGAGTAACCATCGCATCGCTAAGAATTTCAAATGCTCTTCGGTTTTCTGTGATCTTTTCATGCGTTTGGCTTGTTTGGCATGTTCGCAGTCACGTTCTAACAGTCATTTGGAATTACATTTTGAACACCAAAATTAGAAAATGTTCACGTTACGTGTGACCAGTGCAGTTTACTTTTAGCTTTACTTAAGCATATTTTGCAGTCTATAACTCGTCAACAGTCACATACCGAGCTAACGTGGCCTATGCATAGCACAACACTCCGATATATACTTGAACACTAATTTGTGACCAGAACCAAAACATATGCGAGTTGAAAGTAAATGCAAAAACAATCAAGAATAAGCTTAAGAAAAAAAAGCACTCAGTCTTCACGGTCTGCGCAGTCTGCATGGTGTGCAGTCTGCACTCTGCATGCTCTGCGCTTTGGGGTGACCGGCTCTAATGTAAAAGATAAACCACCTGTATCAAAAAGTAAGTAGAAAGTTTGAGAAAGAAGACATTTACATATGTCTGCTTTCTACGCCAGCGATGCTGCTAATCAGGGTTAAATAGGTCTTAAGCAAGACAATTTTGGGAAAATTCTTTAAAATGGAAGTAAAGAGAAAGATTATTTCAATTCCATCGATTTTCACTTAAACACACTCATAATAACGGTGGACAATTGAAGACGAATGTTTGAATATTTTCGTCTATGCGAGTATTGTTACTTTCTTGAGAGCTTAGCACCTTTTGTTCTGAGCAAATGCAATTTTGCATGCAGTAATATTGTCTACCCAGTAAAGCAGGCTGATCTTTCCCAGCAAGGTTTCATAGCTGATAAGCTTTCTAAATAATAATTAAACTGTAATTTCTAGAATGATATCAACAACAAAATCAACACAACACTGTATTTCCATCGTCGTATTGTTAGTGAATAATTTACCGTAATGCCATGTGTTTAGTATTATTTTTTGATATTCCCTGAAGAACAAACATTCCTGACCCGCTTCAAAGCAGAAAGCAAAGGAGAAAGAATTTTCTTCACTGTCTGAGAACTGTTTAAATCTGCCTGGAATTGTTAGGACTTTAGCTCAATACAAAGACTGAAGCAACACTCGCTTGCTTGGATAATCATTTAACAGTTCAATAATCTCAAATTATTTCAAGGATTTACTTAGTACCTTTGAACATTTCACGAAGCATGATCAACAAACTGCGCCGGTCATTCCGAGCTTTCCCGGATAACTTCAAACTTCAAACATATGAAGGCGGGCTTCCTCACAGCAGCTCACTGCGTTTTTAGTTTTCTCAATGAAAACATGTTGTCTTTAACGCTAAATACATAGCACTTGTTTTTATGCAGTAACAATTGTCTGGGATCTACGCAACGGGGTTAAACAAAGAAATATCACCGAGGCATACAAATGAGGAATCATTATAAACAATTAGAACCACTAAATTGTATACATGTAGAATGATTGCCTTGCTGCTTGCTGCACCAATCATAGTTCCCAAAAGGTTTTACCGCTAAAAATATATGACCTGATAGGTTAATTGTGTAATTTTAATAAGAAAGACTGAAGTCTCGCATTTTACGTATATTTGCGTGCGACCACATGTTTTAATTCCGAGCGCATCTAGGCATGTCTACCCCAGTATCAGGTTGTGGCCATGTCAGGCCCAGTTTTAACGTTGCTACCCAATATAATGCATATCGTATTGTTTTAATCAGGTTTTATCGAGTAATATATACCCTCCATTGCATACTATTTCTCAGTCAAAAATAGAACAGCAATTTGCATTGGCTTAAACGGTGACGTCAAAATGCGTCAATGTCGATTTACGTACTATTTTTGTTTTGTTTTTTTTCTCGCTTTCGCATTTTGTTTAGAACAATTTGCACCCTATCGAGAAAAAGTCAACTGTGAGTGGTCAACTCTGGAAATCTGAAGGTTTTTACAATAGACGGACCTCAAACCGACAAAAGACGGATCGAAACTGACCAGTGACTGATGACAAACTTTACACGAGTCTTTCAGCCCATAACATCATGGCTTAACTGACCAATCGTTTTCAACGGACCAGACTTATAAAATCATCGACTGACAAACACTATTCTCTTGACTCTGAAGATGACTTCCGCTCAGGTTGTGGAAACGTCAGTCACCAACAACAGTTCTTTTCAGAACTACACTCACCCGGACGATCACAGAATACGAACTTCTGAAGGTTTTTGTTAGCTTTCCCTAACAGTTGCTAAAGTTTCTCAATGTTTTCACCAGTTAACAAGGAGATTTTAATTTTCGGAAGTCGACAGAAAAGCTAACAAATTAATCTGTCCAGCTTTGCTTGCGACAGATCATGCGGGTTTTCAGCTGCAAATTACCTTGCTAATTTTAACTAACCAATACTCTTTCCTCATCGGAATCTCTTGTTGACAACTGGCACAATGGCCCGGATAAAAGAGAGCTCAAGTTTTAATATCGAAAATCAGTTTTGTTTGAAATCAGTCTGCCGACAGACTAAAGCCGGATGTGTTTAACACCACATTAAAAGCACGAAAGATCTCTTTTTTTCTTTAATTTTGGAGGGAATGGCCTATTATAATTTCGGTGAAAAAAATGACAAGTGCAACTCAGTTGATTTCGCTTGAAATAGACATTGTCCTTACTCTGGGCTCCTGTCTCTACTGATTACCTTAGGCTTCTTCTAATATCAGTCATGAGAAATTGGAAGTTCATCAAGAAAATTAACACTTTTTTTCTCATTTATCTGTCCGCTCATTGTAAGGAGAAAATGGTTGTCGATCATGCTAACTAAAATAGTTCGTTAGGTTGGTGAAATCGCTTGTTTCATTAACGTATATTGAAATTATTGTAATTGCAGATGGAGTATTTCCAAAATTAGGGTTTCTTTGTATACCGCAAGAAGTTTGTTCTCAACACTGCTTAAGTTAGAAGTATGTGAATAGTCTGGGAAGGCCTGTTCCTCAACGCCGCCACTGAAACAGGACAAACTCGATTCCCCTAAAAAACAAAGCTATCAACTTGCTTATGGATAAACGTTCACTGCAATAATTTCATTTATACCACTACCTTCGAGGGTGAGAAATGAAAAAAGGAAGCCAAATTCTTGGAGAACTTATAATTCTATGGAACAAATCCTGCAAGTATGAAACTTTGGTATTTTCGTAGCAAGCGTACAGTTTTGTAGAATTATAACTGACCCGTTTTGCTAGCAGTAAAACTTCGCTCACGCGCTGCTTAATCTGCTTACCTTTGATGACAAATTGTGAGCATGGCTAAGTCCCCTGTTTTCTTCTTCATTCAAATATCCTGGCTAAACTGCGCACACAACCGCGACTTGCAATCGGATTAACACTTTCAGTGCCATTATCGTGACTTCAATATTTGTGTCTGGGTGCGGATTATAATAAAGTAGAATTGTCGTGACTGTTTTATTATTTTAGTTTGGGATTAAAGATCACGATGTTGTGTCACTGTGTTAGGCCCAGCTCAGACGCCGAACTTTCCATGAGCCGAACTTAATTCGAATTTGGACCGACTCAAATTAACAAAAGTACGCCTGTTGATTCAGACGTCGAACTTAATTCGCCGAACTTAATTCAGTTTGAACCAAAACCAAAACTGCGTGTAAAACTGCTTGTAAAAAAGACAGAAAACCGAAACTGCATGTAAAATACGTTATAATAATTTATGCATTAGGTTCGGCACATGAAAGGTTCGGCGTCTAAATCAAAGCCGTTCCAAAGGCGAAATCCCGGCTGAGCCAGGCGGGAAGAACGGCTGAGCCGTTCCAAATTCAAATAGCCGTTCTTAACTGATTCAGACGCCGAACTTTTCATATACTTAATTCAAGTTATTAGGTTCGGCTCATGAAAAGTTCGGCGTCTGAACTGGGCCTTACCTTATTGGATCTCTTTATTTCTCCCGGAGCACAAAAGAAATCACTGACCAAGGTAGTTGTAAAAACATGCGCGAATTTCGTCCAATCCTCTTTGGAAAATAATCATCTTTTTGCTAAGTTCCAGCACAAGTCGGACTTCGCAATTTTATAGACGCTAAGAATTAGTCTGACATTTAACCCTCCTGACTTGTCTTCGTGTTTTATTGTATGCCGGAATTTTCCAACATGAGAGGATTTTCATAAGCTTTTTACCGAACGAATTTTATAAGGGATTAAACAGAAGTTTTAAATATCCGATATGATCTCCGCCAAAAGTTCAAAATGAGCTGACAACGATGAGCCCGAGTCGACATTTAATCATTCCCACGTTTCTCCTGTTGCTCAGAGTCCTGCTGCCGCTTGTGAATGACCACATGTTTGAAGCCGACACACATTGTAAAGCGAATGGCATATTTCAAAGGGAAGTCTTTGCTTCCGGCTCTGATAAGCAGCGATTATATCAAGACGAAAAAACATTTGTTTCCTATTTCGTTAGCTACCTTTGATACTCGTTTCTGAGAAAAGGTTACAAATGTTGTAACATACTTTTTGAATTTGTTTCTAAAATTCGTCGAATTTCTGTGTCGGGGTTTAAAAGCAATTTCAGGAAGAAGTGAACTTTTCAATGATTTTTAATAGAATATAGTCTTGGGAATGTAAAGGTTTGATGCAACTATTTTGATAAGAAGCATGGCGACAATGTTATTTCAAGCTGTTATTTCAACTCTATAATATCAAATATAACCCAAGCGTGGAATCTGTAGTAAGGTTGTGGAAACAAACACGCTTTGTCAACAAAGGCTGTAATTTTTTTTGTCTCAGGCAAAGAAGCTAAGTGCTCTCTCGCTATACCTCTAGCAGTGAAAACTCGTAAGCTCTTGAATTAGGAAAAACTGTGATCGGTGAGAGATATGTGTACTTATAAACGAACGTCGATGACAACAATCACAACAAACGTAAACGAACGCTTTGTGGATCCAGAAACAATCAATGAAATCAGTACCGCTCTTGTTTTGAGACAATGACGGGTTCATGTAAATCACATCTGTTGTGACTGACTTTGAAGAACGCCCAACACAACCTACTGATTACGACTTCTACGAGCTCCACTGATGACAATTTCAATTCATCGCAAAATCTGGCAAGCAATTATCAAAGCATCAATCTGAAGCTGGGTTATAATAGGTCAACATAAACACTTAACGATGTCTGAAATTCAGCTAACTGAAAAGTTCCAGCAGTGATGGGATCGCGAATTGTAACGCTGAAAGAGCACCGTGAATTCGACAATAACAACGTTACATCTGAAGGAAAACAATGAACTTACTTTGAATGCAGCGAGAGGGAAGCGTAAGAAGTTCTTGGTCTTTGACTTTCTGTTGGCATTTTTTCTCTGTGTATCGGTAGCTGCTCAGTCTACCAAATCACCTTGAAGGTATGACTGGGACTTACCAAGCCCATTCTTGTAAGACTACAGCTGTTAGTTTCAAACGAAAGAAAGAAGCTGCCACTAGCTCGAGTTTCCACGTTTCTGTCGATACTCATGAAACAGGACACGGTGCTTGAGTGTGACACGGATCAACTGGCACGTCTCACCCGATTGCGTTCATACCACGAGTTGATTCACATTTCCCCTTAGGGAAGTGTAATCATATGGTCTGTTGCTAGGTAACGACTGACGCACCCTAGCAACGAACAAAACCCCATGGGTACCAATGCTATTTAGAACTTAGAACTTGACTGCACAGCTCAGAGCCTCGTTATTGTAAAAAATAAAACAAAACTGCATCTTCTTTGGTAAATTTGCGTGATTAAATATTCGAGGTCATGACACCGCCCCATTTTTAATTAACACCCAGCCTTGATGTGTAAAATTAATTTTACAGTCTGAAGCTTTCTTGGCAAAGTAATTACCATGTAACAAGCCATTTTATTGACAATCTCAAAGTAAATTATAAAACTCATGACAGCTTTGTTTGTGTTTCTTTTGTTCTTGAACTTTGGAGCAATTAAGGAACCATTCTTTACAAAATCGAACAAGGAAGCGACACAAAGGGTTTTCATTTGAACAGACAGATGACGGAGGTTAGTGCGCCAAAACACTAATCAGGGATAATCTCATATGAGATTCCTCTCTGGCGCGAGAGATAAGATGAAGCTAAGACAATTTTACCAGAGCTGTAACATGAACTTTTTCAAACACTGTGGTAAGAAAACAAACAACTTTACGATGAAAAAAATCACTACGCAAACATCCCAGGGGTTGTTTTGAAACCGTAAATTGCAAAGGCGTCATTCTAGTAAAAGAGGAAGAGATTACATGGATTAGCACTAATGCTGACGATAGAACAAGAGACCGATAAAATGTAAGGGATTTCTTCGCCGTCCTTCTCGCACGCGATACATGTTTTTTAACCGGTAAAAAAGATCAGACCTGAAGAGTAGCGTTAAAACGCGACTCGCTCTCCAGTGCAAATCGCTTTAGAAATACCATTTCAGTTAGTGAGGTATAACCTTGCATCAAAACGATCGTGGTTTAGACGGAAGAAGAGACAAATCGGAAGTAGACGAACACGCGAGCGCTTACTTAATGAATTGCTGACAAGATTTTTGTAATTGACGGCCTAGATTACATGAAATTCCCTCTTATTCTCAAGATGATCAGCTTGCCGCAAATTTAATGTAAGTTTCATTCTTACACGCGAACAAGCTATGGAGAGAACCTGAGTAACCAAAACACTGCAGAAACAATTTCTAATTAACTTTATAAACTGTACACAGAAAAAAAAACAGTGTTACGAGGCTCGTCAGATTAGTCAGGGCAGTCGAAACGGGCGTTAAACGGGGAAGACGGCGGGAGAAACGGGGATAGGAGGAGGAGGTGAGGACACATGGAGGGGAAGCCGGGATCAAAGGAGGGGCAGCTCAGGGAGACGCGACGAGATGGAGAGCGGGGATGGAAGAAGGGAGCAAGCCTTGCATACGGCGGCTGTGCCCGCATTACGAGCAGTAGCAGCAGTCGCACTACGAGCAACGCATTTTGAAACGGAAAACAGTGTTTTTTTAAAACTCCATTTTAAAACACAGAAAATTAATGCAATTACACAAGTGTCCCAAGGAATTTTGTCCACGACTGTACAACGTACGTCAGATTGAAATGCGAAGGTACTACCCTAAACGCTCTATGGTGGTACTTGCTTTTCTTTCAGTGAAATCTTATTGTGTTGGGTTGATAAAGTACAGAAGTTTCGAAAGCTTAAAGAAAGACAAGTCAGTTACGAAACAAGATTGAATTCTGAAGTCTGGAAAAAGATTTCATGATGTCTAATGGACGGAATCAGGAGCCATCATCCTGACGGAATAAAATGAGAAATTGACCACTTATCCCCTGGCCCTAGAAACCTGCGGTTATCAAATAATTCATTTGCGCGAAAATCAAGTCAAATCTGGGGTTTCATTAATCAAGAAAGTCTGTGAACTCGGTTTGTAATAATGTCTTGATAAATGTGCCGACAAACTTTGAAACGAAAATGCACCGAATGACATTATAAAAACACTAGGAGGACAACTGGCCATGATTTTAAAAATCTAAATTCTTTTGAGAAAAAAATGGCAAGTGGGAAATGTACCTCATTTGCTTGTCCTCGATTACGTCATTGAATTAAAGCGATGGCTCTGTTCCATGCGGGCAATACTTTACAGCCAGACTGTGAAACAAATGAAATGGACATAAGTCAATATCAGGTACTACTGTCAAAAATGACGACACCATTTGTATTTTAAAATTTTAAATATCTAAACAGGACTGCGTCCACTGAAAAACTAAACGTTTAAGTCCGATAGAAAAACTCATCCATTTTATTCCTCACAATGATGCCAGGTTTCCTACCATCTGAAAATACCGTCTGTTGTCGTGTAAAAGGTGTCGGATTTATTGGAGATTAATGACTATGTAGGACCTGGTAAACAGCAGTAATCGTATGGGTCAGTAAGTGCACAAATTGTGACTTAAATCTGTGCTTATGAAGGACCTCCTTGAGTGTGTGAGGTTAACAAGATTTAGCCGCATACCCCAACAATAAAATCAAGATGATTCTATCGCTAAAGAGATAGGGAAAGAAGACTGTGATATAGGTACAAAGCGTACTGAAATATCTAAGAAACCCGTAACTAGACGGTATAAGAAGAGAAGAACGCAGCTGAGAAATAACGCCAAGTGTTCTTCTGGGACTTGTGATTCATTCCGACAAGTTTGAAGTTTTACATTTGCTTGTCGATGCTATTTTAGATCAGAGAGTTACTGGTCACATACGAAAGCACACCGCGACAATTAAAGCGTCGCTCAGGGTCGGCCGGGTGGGCATGTGACCCGGGGGGGGGCTACTTAACAAAGTTTAATACGGGGAGGCTCCGCCCGAGGTCCAACCCCTTACCCTTTTATATACCATTTTGGCAGAAAAGGTACCCCTTTTATATACCTTTTATTGAAAAAAGGTACCCCTTTCACATATCTTCTTTAGGAAGTCTTGTTCTCAATTTCATGTAGTGCTTAATAAATAAACTGATACAGCCGTAAGGGGCGCCTATTCGAAATATTATAATTAAAGGCCCTTTCAAATGCCTAAATTACCGATTTCCCTACCCTTTTATATACCTGAAGCCTGAAAAAGGTACCCCTTTCGGGCGGAGCCTCCCCATATAGGCCATGATAGGGACTGACCCCCCCCCCCCCCCGGGCATGTGACAAGAATTGAAGTTGATATGAAAGGTCTCTAGCCAACACTTTCAGGCAAAATTGCGTAAAAACGAAACAAGGACCGTCATGGGAAGTGTTTGAGGGGAAATTCGAAGTGTCTTGAGTGTTGGATACAAAACTTTTATCAGAAAAAAAGAAGAAATATTTATCAAAATGCCTGACGAGAATTTTGCTTCATCAATCTTGGGAGTGAAATTTAGTACGTCCGCTAATTAATTACAATTGACTCCAAGATGAGTGGCAATCAAACAGATTGTTTGATTGATAAACTTTATGTCAAGATTTATCTACAGTTAATGGAAGAAAACCTCAACGACTGGTGAAATGGGATAGATTTTCCCTCTGATAAAAGCTAAGGTCTACGAAAATTGCTAGCGAGTTGAACTCCGAAATAAAATACGCTTTGAAAGCGGTGCGCAAATGTCAAGAATGAAAATGGTATTGTGCATCATTTTTGACTGCCTGAATTCTCCCGTCACGACGCAGCAAAGCAGCGCGCGTCTGAAAACATGTCTATGATTTCAGTTGTTTTGTTTAGACACAACACTGAACTCTGTTTCACAAGAAACAACAAACAACGGCATCGTATTTGTATTCCACTGACAAACCTCATTTGTGTCAGTTGGCTTTGAAATATGCGTGAGACACGAATTTACAGACTAAAACCGGAGAAAAGAAAGCAAATTGTTTTGAAAGGATCGATCATTGCGGTCAGCAAAGCTTACTGAAATTTCAAACTTTCCGATGAAATTTTAGGAATGCTAAGACTTAAGCAACTTACCTTAGTTAACCATTTTGAGTTTCGCAGTGTATTTTGGACCACTCGACACATTCACTTGACTTAACTGTGCGCGGAGCTGAACTAATTATATCGAGTGAAATGCGCAACGTATGTACCAGTTACACAACAATAGTTTTTGGAAAAAGAGGGTTGTCAAGGCCATTTTGGCGGATCAACTTTCGATCGACGATGACATTTAAATCGCATTATTAACCTAAAGTATAATATATGAAAGGTCATATGTAGGCCATGGGAGAATCGATCATCTCTCTGTAAAGAACAATTACGTCACATCCAGTTGCAAAGAGCTCAGCTGAATTGATCATGAAGACCCAGCCGGGAGGTGCTAGTACAAGCAAGAGTCTTGTTCCTAGGTCTCCATCTCGTCCTTCTCTAAGGCCGTGAAGCAACCTCGTTCCCAATGCGTGAGTTACTATTAAAAGGCAAGCCCTTGCGTGTGAAGAATACTTAAATCCCTGAGGTTGAAATTTCCCTTTTTAAAAGGTATGTTCGTCACAGATCCTATGATTGTAAATGTAAAGGGTCCTATGGAAGATCAACAGCGCTCAGAGAACCAAAAACAAATGAATGCTAACATATAGAGAGGGGTTTTGCTGACACACTAAGTGTTTATTTTTCCACATCATCCACATACAACTCTGCGTAGGGAAGGGCCTCGTACTAGACGCAAATTGACTCCAAACACTTATAGCTTGTAAATTTTATTACTTTTTGTGAGGCTTATGCTTTTTAGACTTTTTCAGGACGTAGGACAACTAGTTCTACGAACAACCATGTTACGTTTAGGTAGGAGTATTAAATTCAATTATTTAATAACTGAGGCAACAGCCAGCGTCAATGAGAAGTTTAATGATATATTCTAACTAAGCTCTTCAAGCTACATTTGATCATCAATCTTTTAATATACTTTTAGGTTATTGACACTTGACAGACCATGTTTTGTGACTTACATCTGTATCTTACCTGTAGCCAAATAAAACTACAATGAGAAAATAGCTTCACTTGAATTCAGTATGAGGCAGGAGAGGGCCACAGATTTTACTGGTTTGTTGGTTGGTTGATTGATTGGGGTATTTCGAAGTTTCTGCTCACAAGTCCTTCACTTAACAATTACAGGGTTCAGTCACCGAAGAAGAGTTGGTTTGGGTGCAGTTTTTCAGCCGAGTAGCGGGTTGGTGCCTTAAAGCAGGAAAAATGACAAATCCTCTCAATTAAAATAATAAAAAAATCAAAAGTAGAAAACCTTTTAAATAGGAAGGAATATAAAAAGACAAATATAAAATGTGAAATAAATGTTGAGCTGGATTATTCTTTCCTCCAGTTACTTCACTGTCTTGCCTGCACCATAGTCTCTCACGCACAATATCTCTTTCCTAGGCGTGCATGTACTTCTTACTTTATGGAGCGATCCAGCGGCTCCACAGTATGTGTTCCTCATGAGTCAGGACAGATATGTCGACTAGCCTAACGACCATAGTTTGCCTCATTGATGTGATTATCCTTCCGCCGAAACAACGGATTATTGTGAATGGCCTTCGCAAATTCGAAGCAGGTATTCTGGCTTAGCCGGATGAGTACACACACTGTCGAGAACGTTATCTATTAGAGGACAATGAAGCACGTTTCAGTGATTGAGCTCGAGCATGTCATACACTGCTTGCCGTAAACTTCATTCTAGGAGTACGTCGGCGTTAAAGCATCTTGAATAGTTTAGACTGAATTTTTCAATTTCGCTTTTTGTAATCCGTGTTAATCTTCTCCATCCTTGACCATCCTTGTTCCTTTATGATTTATTATTATGTCTTTGGTGTTTTTATAAGTGAACTCTAATTTTCAGATTGCCTTCAATTTAACTGGAACTTTGTACTTGGCCCAAATAACTCAAAATAAAACGAATGAGCTTGATCTTATAAAGCATCATCTGTTGGAGAAATTTTATTTCTGTACGGTGGAATATATCAGTCTATTTCGACCTTATTGCGATTCAGTTCTGAGCTCACCTCCAGGTGCCGCGATAAGAATCTCCAAGACTGAGTTTGTAGCATGCATTATACATCCTTGACGCTCTTAGTGCTCAAACCTGGCCACAAAAAAAATGCCGCAAAATATGCCATGGTATAATTTTGGGAAATGTATAAAAGAAAAGAGGAACCAGGGGAGAATGTATGTATAAACATAACAATATATACAATATGTCTGGATTTATGAAAACGGTGCTAAAAAAATGAAATCGCGCGTTAAGCGGGCGTTTTCTTCTCGCGTGAAACTCGTCTCCAAAGGCGACGATATGAAAATTAAAAGAAGAGGCAGTACTTATTCTCTTCCCGTTCACCCTTTTATCTTCCTCAGTTCATTTGTCGTTCTGTCTCTGTTTTTTGCCTTTTGCATGGCTTGGAGGCGGCCTAAAAGAGTAATGAAATCAAGGTGAAATCGCATTCTTTAGCATCCAGACATACACAATATCCTTCATTTGGCGCGAAAATATGCTCGATTTGTCCACGGACATCATCTTTCTCTTGAGTTGCCCGGAGGTAAATAGCACGGGATATTCGGAGTTTGACGAGACAATCAGCGCGCGCGTTTAACACTATCCACTGTTTTAGTATATACTAATCTCGTATTTTCCCAGTTTTAGCTCGAAATAATCGATCACGTGATGCGTTTAGACTAATCGCGCGCGAGCGAAAATATTTGATCGATTATAACCGAAATGCCTATATTTGAGTCTCGATGCTAAAAATAGCAGTAAAAAACACTTATAAGAATACATTTTAATGTATTCTTAAAAATACAACACCATACAATAATAAAAATATAGCAAAAGCTAAATATACCAATAAAATGCTAGATTATAGAGGCATTAACAGTGACGCCAACAACTGAACCGAGATTACATACACCATTACTAGTAAGATCCAAAATATGTACCCTCCCCGGGCCCCTCCTCCGGGAGTGCGAAACTTGGGAGTGGACACAGCTATGAAATCCTTATTACTTTTCTAGTCATCCTTGCTGTTGTTTGTTGTTTCTAATAGTGCTGTGGATATATTTGCCGAGGGTGTGACTGGGCTCGAGAGCTTTTAACACGCTCTAGTAGATGACGAAAACGAGTACATTGATACATTGATGAGCGCTCAATACACAAAATTCTACTGCCGTACTGTAAACATTATTTTCCCCAGTTTAACGAAGTACTCAAATGCATTTATGAACCCGTCTGAGATTAAATATAACTTTATCAATAATTACTTAACATGTTCACATGAATAAAAAGATACACATTTTTAGAATTTGAAGAAATTGATAGAGATCAGATAGAATACCGTCATCTCAATCTTGAGTATTGCCTTCTTTTAAGGCTCCGACCCACCTAACATCAGCTGAAATAACAGACGGTTGATCGCTTGTGCTTGTTCCATATATATTTTAGCGTTTTCTTAATAAGCCTACTTTAAGCGCCCTTTCAGTTATACCGGTAATTCGTACGGAGAAATTGATACTCAGCCAAAGCTATACGGAAACAAACGGTTGCTTTGATTCTGTAAAATAATTACGAGTATAGTATGTGAACACTCAGATATCTAACAATTAGATTACGATTTCGAGATTTCCACGGTGATAGTCGAGGCTGGATCAACTCGATTATCACATAGAAATTGAGAGCGAAATATGTAATCGTTTGAAAAGACTTCTATCTGAAATTCACTGCGTGGTATTGGAACTCATACTCAGAATAGGTTTCTTTCGACATATTAAACTTCAGCTTGATAGTGAGGCCAAGAGAACACAAACAAGAAGAAAATAATAAACACATCGTTTAATTCCCTGTGTTTGTGTCCTCTTGGCCTCGCTGTCAAGCTGAATACAGTCTGTTAGTCAAGAAACCGTGAACTGTCCTTCATTTAGAATTCTCGGGAATTTAATTCTACATTTGTTTCTGAATGTCGAGAAAACAAGAAAACGAAGCCATTTCCTAGACGACCTATGCCTCTGCACAGGCTACTGTAGCTCAGGCTAGCAGCTTAGCCAATAAGAGAATAGCATTTGTGACAGAACGCTAATAAATTTGTTTTAATAGCTGATACTGCACACGATAGATAGATAGATAGATAGATGGCCTTTATTTTAAAACGATAAGTATTAAAGCTACATGAGCTTGTGGGGTCGTTTACAATTAACTAATTACAAGTAAAACTAAAAAACTAAAAGCTATACGGACAAAACGTTTGAACTAAATTAGCGCTTACAAATATGAAATTGTGAATATAAATTTCAACTCAGCCAATCACATTACAGCATTTGCATTAGTATAGTTGTAGTATTAAGTATATTTAGGGACTTAGTTGTTTGTGCCTGCGAAAATGTATGCGCATGGTTATGCCTTTTCAAAGTTGCGCCAAAGAAGGCAAATAAATAAAACCGATTAAATCCCCGACGGTGCGTGACAGAGTGCGTGACAGAGAGAGCGCCAGAACTCAACTGAAGGTCCACAAGGGACTGATAAAGAATAAACACATTACCTTTATTTTTTAAAAAACATTTCCAGTGTAACTCGTTTGACAGACACGATATTTTACAAAAATCCTACTTTATCACATACGGAAAAAATTTCCTTTATGTCTAAATGGCCAAAGTGATTATTTCATTATGAAATAGTTGGGCTGTGTCAGCGGAGAAGTGAAGTACTTAGCTATTTTCTCAAAACGATTTTTCGGTTAAAAAACAGTAAAAGCGTGGCACCTCTGAATTCGAATTATATCGGCATTTAACAGTGCCAATTTAACATTCCTTCAATATTACCGATAAATCAAGTACATTGCTAACCGTAAGAATTTTTTGACACACTGAATTACAAATCTATGGACGTAAGAAACTAGGTGATTGGTGAAACACCACTTGTTATGGGCGTGGTTTGTGTACGATCAACTTAAAACAAGATTCGAGCTCTCCTGGCGCGTCCTGGGTGTGGCCCATTCATGATCTTCGGGTTGGTCACCTTGCAATCTGTTTTAGGGTCCGATGGAACAATTTCCTTGATGTAGTCGCTGAACTCAGTCAGCGGGCATGGGGAAGCGCTGCAGTAGGGGATAGTTCTCTCCTGTCCGTGGTACAGTAGTCTAACGGCGTAATCAGTGTTGGCACCATTGTTGACTTCCAGCAACTCCAGCTGAACCATGGAGGCGTACGGGCTCCACTTGTAGTCACTGGCGTTGAATGCTTGGAGAAGTGGCATGACTGAACACAAAAAGAAGAACGTAATCAGCTAGCTGCGGAAGGCAGATACAGGATTTTACAGAAAGGGTTCGAGATAGGGATCGCCGAAGACAATCCCCTTTAGGGGGATTCGAAAGGCAATTGAGGTCCTCGGCAAGAGGATTTCCGGCATTCTGAGGCCAAGTCAGCGTGTAATATTACATGTATGTCTCATTTGTTCTAATTTAGGGAGTTCAACCGAACCCCCGAACCCCTTTGGATCCGGTCCAGATGAGAATGCGACGGCACTGAACCGAAACATCCTTCCTCAACACGAGCTACGAGAATGAAATATAGATGAGTTTGGCTCAATAAAAGGATTCCTGTGATAAAGGATGTGGTCATTTTTCGCTGGGTTTATACAGATAAAGTAAGGTTTAATTTGCCTCGAGTAACAGAGTCAGGGTATCACACAGCAGAGAGACTCCCATAAGTGAAGATTGGAGATGCTTGAAGGAAAATTTCAATTAAACCCCTAAAGAAAACCAATCTAGGCGTGGCGTGTTTGACCCCTCAAAGATATTACTTAAAATGGAATAGACTTGACTGTTACCAGACAATGGTCAGGAATGGAGCCCGGACGAGTAGACTGCACCCGAGGGACTGGTGGAAATAGGAGCGTCTGTTAATTGTCATCTTCTCGAGTGCAGCCCGGCTAAAACACACATTCCCTGGCGTTTCTTCAAAACAATGAATTTTCCCTTCCTTTTGTTGGACCCTTGGCAACCCTGCTAAGTGTCGCCAAATGTAACACGTTGGTTACTGTCACTGGGCCATTTTTGTGCGTTGTTGATTCAGCAGCGTAGTTGTAATAAAAAAAGCCATAAAACTAAACTTGAAGTAAAACTACCTGTGTTGTCATGTCCGGAATAGAGGTAAAACTTTTTCGCTTTACTTTCTATCATGGCTTCTTGCATGGCCTGGGAAAATAAAACAATACCATAGAGTTGTTAAGCATAGCCTGTGTCAAAAGACAAGAATTACCCCCGAATCTGAGTTCTTTTCTTCTAATGCTTAAAAAATTACACAAACACAGAGAAAAATCTCCTACTATTCACCAAAAATACAAATATTTTCAATCTAATGTACAAACAATTGAAGTCAGACAGCAAAAGTTTCCTTTATGCTGTCTGCCGTAAACGTCATAATTTAAAACTTCTCTAATATTTTCATGATTTACCACCTACAGGTTTCTTAAACTCAGTAACATTGCAAGCAAAATAAACCAATGGCCTGTAAAAACCAGTTACCCTCGTGCTAAAAACAATAATAAAACCCTTCATGAAGAAAAATATTCCCCCACTCCACCCTAGCTCTCCTGTTCTCTCTTCACTCCAACATTAGCATGACTATGATGAGACAACAACTGGGAGCAGTCTCAAACAGAGAGGTTCGCTAACTCCTTACCTTCCAAATCTCGCCGATCAGGAAGCCAATGCCCACTTTAGCAGATTCCTGGATTGTAGGAAAGCTGAATGTACCATACCACCTGACTAGCACCTCTTGAACAATACGGGACAAGAGGTCTTGAGAAATTGTTGATGGAATTGGAAAGTTGTGACACATGTGAGTGAACAGACAGTCTGCAATGTGAACCAAGCCTTCTGATGCTGAGGGGAAGAAAAACCAAACAATTGCTTCAATGACGATTGATAAAGATCTAAATTCTCCATGAACAATTCTGATATCAGGGGAACTCCCATGTAACAGAGACAGGGTGCTCAGTGGAAATTTTGAAAAGATCCTGTAAGAGGTACAGCTACCTAGATCCTGTGTTGTGTGTGTGGCTTTCTTTCACCCCTACATGTAAGAGGCACCAATTATAAACTGACACATTCAGAATTTGTAATAGCGATAAATCAGTTGATTGTCAAGTAACTCATATTTTCAGCTCAATAACCTAAAAGGTCAACCCCTAATACATGTAGATATGAGGGGCAGCCCTGTTCTTTTGTATGGGAGTCCTGACACTCCCCCCCCCCCCCCCCCTGGAACCAATACATGATCAAACAGACAGGTAACAAGAAAGCACAAAATCAGTCATTAGAGGAAGCTGTATTGACATAGCAGTGAATTATACTACTGTATGCTAAACAACAAACAGATATAGTTAAAAGGAGACTCACTCAAATTATAATCCAACCCAAGTGCTTTTTGAACTTCATCCAACAGAGGTTTGGTTATCTCATTATAATGCTTCTGCCACATATCAGATTCTATGAATTCTCTCTCATACTGTTCCAGTTTCGGACAAAGACTACAAAGAAGAACATTAGTTTTAGTTTGTACTTTTACACGATAGAACCATACCCTATGGGACGATTGCATATGAAAAGGTTAGAGATGCTCATTATCTCACTAAGGGGTAAAATTCAAGGATTCTGGTCTCTCTTAAAGGTGTTCATGACAAAACACCATTATTTTTTGCTGTCAAAGTATCTTTTGAAGGGTACACTCAAAGAAATGACAAAAAATACTCTAATTTCCATCTCTGCCTGTCTCTCAAGTCCTGTCTACTAGTTTCGGTTTCTGTCTTGAACAGCATCTGGTACTCAAGCTTTTTCCATTTTAATTGGTACCTTTTAGTATGGAATAAAGCACAAGCCACGCCCAGATTGGTCTCTTTTAGGGGTTCAAGTCAAATTTTCGGATTAGCATCTCTGACCTGTTCATATTTATGAGTCCCCCAATGGGAGTCATCCCTTGCTCTGAGATAAGCATCTAAAAACAAATCACACAGTCCTTGTACATAGATACTCAAATTACAATCAGTTATTTGTTGTGTGAAACTGTCATGAATTATGTCAATAAAACTTACAGTGGATTTGGTTCAATATCATCATAATCTTTGTCCATGACATTAATGTCAACCACTTGTGACTTGCCTGAGGATGGGTATGATGGTGGAAACAGCCCTAATGCTAGAGCCTGAGCAGACTGAAATAGAAGAATAAAAAACAACAAAACCATTTCCTGCATGTTGGGTTGCTCAATCACTACTGCTATAATTTAGCATTATTGTTGTCATTTAAATCATTATCAGATACATTACTTACAAAAACTTTTTACGTTAAAAATTTCTGACGTTTTATTTCGCATGTTTAATTTTCAGACACTTTTTATGTCATTTTGAACAAATTTCAGACCCTGTGATAAAACATATCTAAGGCAAATTTATGCCTAGAAAACAAAAATTAGACTAAAAAAACATCTCCAGATTCTTGCAAGGTTTTAAAGATATACCGTGGAGAAAATAACTCAAATGCTATCAAGCCATTACATATTTCAAGCTTCCTCTCCACTAGAGTTCACCTCATAAACAAATCTAAGAGCTTTGGAGCTACTTTAAAGTTTTAAATTGCGGATGCCTAAAATTTCAGATGGTTATTGGTCCATGTTTTGCAAATAATGCACTTATTTACTGCAACAACAAATTTACACATCTGTTCTGGCATTAACAAATTACTAAAAGCCAACTGCCATATTTTTGCCAAAATTCTGAAGAAAACATATTTTAATTAAAATTGATCGGTCACATAAAAGTATTGAATGATTGGGTTTCATACAAATTACTGAAGTTTAGAACACCATAAGTTGGCTTCAGGTTTGTCTCTTGGATTAAATAACCTTTGTGGAAGTTAAAAAAAGCTCATCACTTTTACGCACAGTGGTAAAGCTTTGAAACACAACTGACCTGTCTCGTCCTTGACATATCTTTGAATTGTAAAGAAAAAGGAACAGTTAGTAAGATATATAATCAGTCTATAATTAAGCCAGGTGGCCTGTCAAGCAAGAAATTTATCAATTTTGTCCTGTTTACAAAGCATGAGGTGACTAACAACATCCCTACTCTCCCCTTGATGGGACACTTAGTCTGATTTAGGGTTACCCCCATCCCCACCACATTGCCTTAACCAGTGACCATTTATATATACACCTAGGTGGAAAAGTAAAGCCTTGGAGCCTAGAATAGCACATAGCTGCCGGAGCTTATCCCGGTTTCTGTAGCATGAAGAGGCTAGGAGTATTTCTACTCCCCCTGGACCGGATGCTAGTCCATCACAGGTCACTCCCCCGTAATTTGTTAGGTTTTCCCCAACAATTTGCTGGTACCCATTTATACACCTGGGTGGAGAGAGGCACTGTGAGAGTTAAGTGTCTTGCCCAAGAACACAACACAGTGTCCCTGGCCAGGGTTCGAACCCAGAACGCTTGCTCCAGGAACGAGCACACTAACCATGAGGCCACCGTGCCTCCTACAAGGTGGAAAGGCAATGTAAAAAAGTGAAGTGTCTAATCCATAACACAATTTTCATAATCAACCTAGCCACAGCGTGAACACTGTCAGAAAGCTTTAGTTAATAAATTATTCAGAGTCCAGTGCAAACATGCTAAAATGTACAGCACCACAAAGAAATGTAACCGAGAGGAAAAAGAAACATTCAGATTACAGAAAACTTGTTATTAAGCTGTGTAACACTCATATGCCTGTACAGGACCCCTTGAGTGGGTGGACTGGGTCCAGCAGAAAATTGACATCCATGGATACTTTTTTTACAGAAAGCAGTTCTTTATTATGAATACATATAATAAACTGCTCTTGGCAAAAAATCCATGTGTAAACTATTTTTTCCTTCACAACATCTAGTCAAGAATTTACAGATTCACTTCTAATTCCATGTCAGAAATATTCAATAACAGTCTTGTACTTTAAACATGCCACAACATAGCTACTCAAAACATAGGCACGCAAAGCGTGCAAGAGTTATTTTTTTTTTGTGATAGGAGCATTCGTAGAACTGTTTACAGTAACGATTTTGGTTGCGATGTACAGCAAGAAAGAAACTGGGAATTTATGATGTACATACCATGTTACATCGGTAATGGTAAGATGGCTAAATAGTAAGCCATCAAATGTTTGACTGAACAACGTACAATAATCCAACATTGCTCCAGATTAATGTAGGTACCATCTTATTTTCTAACAGGCAACTTGATTCCTTCTTTGATACCCACACCGTGATTGGTGTGACACGCGCACATGCATAACTCCCTCACTCATCGATCACATAGCCCTTCCAACCCCCAAGAGGAATTTTGCTCAAAATACTCAAGTTAAGAGACCTTTTCGCATTTTATACGAGTCGTAAATTTACTTTTTTTACACAACACTTCTTCATCGAAAATAGAAAGAAAGAGAAAAAACCGTTCTGACACTTGAAAGTTTAATTTAATTTACTCCGATATGAAAAACAAAAGAGTCAAATTACCATTTGTAACTAAAAATAGCTAGCATCTCGTGGGAACAAGTGGTGATGATTTGCCAGCTCTAATTGAATTTACTCCCTTTTGAAAAACAAAAGTGTCAAATTACCCTTTGCAACTAAAAAATAAAAAATCTCGTTATATTTGCGTGCAACAAGAACAAAACAATCGTTCCTTCTACCTATTGTAAACGTTCGAAATCTTTCAAATCAAAATTGTCTCGTCTCCTCTAAAACATTTCCTTAGAACTAGAAGCAATGATGCGTGACGTCTAATTGAATTTACTCCTTGTGAAAAACAAAAATATCAAGTTACCATTTGTAACTAAAAATCAAAACATCTCGTCCATTTGCATACAACTAGCTCACGCACTGTTTCAAACCTCAACATTCATCTCGTCCATAATTAAAATCCTCAGCCTAACCCACAGAAAATGCCGAAGTAAACTCAATATATGAATACTTCCTCTTCTTTTATAGAAGAACAAGAACCGCGGCGCGGTTGTAACCGCGCTTTAAAAATCACGGTTACTCACACTGTCCGACTCCGAGCAATGCAAAATTCAAAAAAAATAAAGACGTAAGGGAAGACTAACTTCGTCGTACAATAGATGCTGTGCTTATAACTCCGAACTCCGATGAAAGCTAAAACCACAAAGTGCATTAGTATGTTGTATTATGGCTAATTTTAGAACTCTTAGGGTTTTCCCCCTGCAAGTTCTGGCAAGTTCTTGTTTACCTCAGCAAAGAGCCCAAGAATTCACTTGAATTGCCTATAAATCCCACAAGAAATATTCGCAAATGTGCAAATAAATTAATGACCGATACTTGTGGCGCAATAGACTTGCAAAGTAAGCAGGATATTATTTGTCACCTAGCGAAAGGGAAACCTGCAACGTCAGCGCATTATGTGGTAACCTGCGATCAGGCGTCCCTTACATTTTTTATCACGGCGGAAAGGTACGCCTGATACAATTACTTGACTATTTGTCTGTTGCTGGTCCAGAATCTGGACTTTTCTCTGATTGGTCAAGAAACAAAAGGGTACTTGGAACTGAGCCATGATTGGTTACCTTTGTGGCGGTGTGATTTCCGGTAAAAAATCCCGCGTGCTGATGAATTCCATCATGACGTCTGATGAGGCGAGCGAAGAGAACGAGTTTTTGTCAGCTATAAATGCTTCTCTTCAGACTTTTGTTCACAAAACTCTCAATGATGAACAAATAGAATGCATTCATAGAATCGCATGCCATGGGAGAGATGTTTTGGAGGTGCTACCGACGGGATTAGTATTACTACCGTTTTCGTTGATACACGACTTTGGAAAACAAAAACACCCGCGGAAACGTTTCCAAAATTTCTGTCAATCATACATGTTATCGACAGATCGGATCGAAATCCACCAATCACAGCCCGCTAGCATGACGTAGAGAAGGTCAGAAGGTCACACTAAAGGCTGTGATTGGTGGATTTCGATCCGATCTGTCGACAACATTCAAGACTTACGGTAATTCTGCTTGGTTATCCGGAATGAATGATTAATTAGGGGGCGGCAGACAAATAGTCAAGTAATTGTATCAGGCGTACCTTCCCGCCGCGACAAAAAATATAAGGGACGCCTGATCGCAGGTTAATTATGTGGCTGACGTCATACCTTTTTTAGTGCAGAGTACACTATTGGGATGGTTTGGGGATTGACGGCGCTAAAGCACTATGGCATTAAAGTGTAAAGTTTAATGTTTGTTTAATTAATTAACTCCAATTAATTAATTCGCTTTGTTTTGAGGAGGTGGGGTAGGTACTTTTAATTGCTACGTTAAACGTACTACACTTAAATGACATCGTGGATAACATCACAAAACTGCATATGGTTCCAATATTCTCTTGTTATCCTAGTGGTACTATTCTCTTAAGAACAACAGCAATTTACTCGAAGCGCATGCCCAGATTGACTAGCATTGTGTTAAGTATATTTTAGGCAAATTAAACAATACATTTCATGTACACAATTATACACGAATGTTAAGTGCTTTTCCTTATGTAAGAACACAACATGTAAGACGCATGCGCTCTACCATTGTCAGCATGATACAATCCGTTCTCTAGTTCAGATTCATGTGTGCGATACCACCCTCTCGTCTTAACGGACGATAGCTGTTATAACTTCAAGTAATATCAGTTATTCCTTTTAGTGCAAAGAACGCTTCTCTGACAGTGTATCTTTTGGAATCATCCCTATCTCGGTTCAAAAACGTCGTGTGCTGTTTTCAAACTATTTCGTGTTTGCTATCCTCTAAAGAGGGAAACGAATAGATCTCCTCACCCGCTTGTTTATTTTATCTGCTATGAAAGAGAACAAGAAGTTCACAAATGTATTCACCCGAAACATTTCGGAGTTAGCGGCATTAAAATTGCTAATGTCATGACAAAAGAAACTCCCCAAATATTGCTTTAGACACTGTGGCACTTACGGAAACCGCAAATAAATTTAGTCAGTCTTTGAGCGGATTCATTCACCGACGTAGGATATAATATCGGTCAACTTAAAACGCTTCTCGGTTGTATTAATCGACATCGATAACATTGTGTATTTTGAACTGGTTTATTGTTAAAACCAACGGTGGTAACATAATAACAACGTGCTATTCCGAGAGGCGAGGTGACCATTTGATAATTTAATTAGTAATTGTTTAACGATGAAATGAAAATTTGCCTCTTGAATGAAACAAAATCATTCCTCTTCCATTTTTTTTCATAAGTCAATAACATTATTTCATCTTTCTCTAGCAGGAAATGAGCGAGAATATCTTCATTTGTATGTTTTTTTTTGAGAAAACAAGGGTATCATGTTACAAACTTTGCGAGGAAAACAAAAGTATCAAGTTACAAATGTTGACGTTGAAAAAATAAAATTATCACGTTTGCTAGTTTAACGTATTAATGAATTTAAAATGAACGAAATTCAACGTAAAACACCAGAGTAAAATTTAAAATCGTCTTTACAAACAGTAATTGTAAGTTATTTTTGAGCTTTGAACTAACAGGTTACATATAGGCAGCGGATGATTCAAAAAGTACTGACAATCCTGCAAAATACTCTGTACTATCTGAGATTGTCTCACTAGTTAGCGTGCGTAATGATTGTTAACTTCAAATCCAACGCTTCGATAAAGCCGGAAAAATGTATTTTACACACAGTAAAGACAAAATAATCGCCCGAACATCTACCTTGACGTTTCTTGTCTGCAAGGAGTCCTTTTTGATTCACTGGTGACTATAGACACGCAATCAACTGATCAATCTGTAGCACAACTGCCAACGACTAAACCGTCACGAACCGTTTACTCCCTGTAGCCGATTGCACCATCAGGCGTAAATGCTGCGAAATCTTCAATGACGTAATGGTCTTAATCAGGAACTATTTCTAAGATATGTCTGCGTATGAATGGCACGAACAATTCGACACCAAGGCTATAAACGAAAGCTTTTTCTCTTCATAGTCGCGATTAAATTATGTCGGTTTTCTTTACGAGTAAGAAGGAAGTAGTCACGCGAGTCACATAATTCAAGAGTTACGCTGTCCACGGCTATTTTTAGTACGGTGGTTATTTCCGTACCAATGACGTAATCCTTGCACGTTCTGACACGTTCTTTTGCTTCGGATCGAACGCTTCAATAAAACCACAAAAAATATATTTCACACACAATCAAGAACACAATACGTGTAACATTTTCGTGTACTGATGTTCAGTCAAAAGTTTTTGGAGAATAAACATTACAGGTTGCGTGATTCAAAGTCCCGCCGAGACTTGGCCGAGCAGAGGTCTGCGTCTGGTCACTGACAAAACTAAAAAAAATAAACCGAAGGTAAAACATTAACCGCGCACGCCTACGGCTGCGCGGTTAATAAATATGGCAGTTCTGAACTGTATCGGAATCAAATCTTCTCGTGTACCATTTACTTTTAAAACAAGAAATTTGATTGGCTGTTTATAGTAGATCCCATCTTATTGGTGTGACATACATACATCTCTCACTGACTCACTCACTCACTCACTCACTGATCCATTGACCCGTACACAACATACTCGACGCGCCGACTAAGAGGTATTTTTTTTACAAAAAAATAACTCAAAAATTAAACAAACAAATAGACGAATTTTAGAACAAAAATAAAATAAATCTCTTTTTCTTTGGATTTCCCTACAAACTATTTAACATAACTTTTATTACCATTTCAGTCTCTGATATGAAGTACCCGGTATATATGAAATAATTCAATATTTGAACTGCGGTTGTACACTGTAGATGAAAGTGAAGAATGATCATTGCAGTTAATTTTCCAATTTAAGCAATTGGAAAGAAGAAGCTTTTTTTACAAACACAGTTCAAATATGAATTATTTCATATACACTTCACATCCTTTCACTCCTCACTGGAGATATGAACTCAATAAATTGACCTTACTCCCAATGTGTGGCTTCATAGCTCAGTATCACGGAGGTCAGGGGTTCAAATCCCATTCAGAAGCCCTGATTTTTTTCATGCTTTTTCTTTCCAGTTGCTTAAATTGGAAAATTAACTGCGATGATCACTCTTCACTTTCTCTTTTTACCATTTCAGTCTCTCAATGCACAGTCTAACTTGGGATGCTTTCGGAGATATCTATTTCCCAAAATTGAAACCCAGCAACCCTATACCTTGACAATTCTTGAAATTCAATAAGATTCACTAGATGACAAATTAAGGAATTTCAACAGCACCATGAGTAAAATTACTCACCGTCTGTTCGAAAGAAGACTTCACCACTGGAGTAGTTGGGAGAAAGGAACCCTGTCTCAACGTATGCTGTGTGCAAATTCTGTCCATTTAGCTCCTGCTGTTTATATCCCTTAAATGTAAGATGACCCAAGCCACAATCACCGTTTATGTCATTACGACCTGGCATGTACGCTGCAAATAAGCCAACAAGAAAACAAGAGTCAATGACTTATTTTTAAACTTGCATCTATAAAAAGCAAGGTAAGTGAAAATTATATATATTATACAGTTCCAGAAATTATCCATACCCCCTCCCTCCCAAAGGAAGGTTAAGGGATAATTTAAAGGTGGATGTAGGTTTCAAAAAACAAAATTTCAAAGGAAGGTATGAAGCTAGGCAAGAATTTCCAGGGGGGGGGGGGGGGGGGTTTCAGACTAAAACAAACGTTTTGTTAAAAGGGTATAAATATTTTTTGAAACAACGCATTTAACCATCTCTGTATATCCTGTCCACTGTGATATCATGGGTATCATGTTTTACAACAGGTATTGAAGCTGACGTCAACAGGCAATCCCATACAGCTGTGTCATTAGGCCAACAAGGGGTCGCACCAGCTCTTGTTCTGTCACCATGTCTGTAACAAAAGACATACTCATTTCAGATTAATTCTTCTAACACATCATTATACTTTGCTTTAAATGTTATTTCAGAGAATGTGATGGTAGACATTCAGAGGAAATCATTTCTGATAGCCTGGTGCTAATGAATACCTCACATGAACTTGGTTTTTGTTTGCACCCTGAGGTAGATCAAGACAGAACTAAAGCAATGACACAAATCTATCCAAGTTCAAGCTGCACTCACAAACAGGTGAAAAACTTTAACCAACATAAAAATTGTACAAAAACCAGTACTTTTGCATATGAAAGGGTCGTAGACCACTTGGGATGCGTGGTCTGTTTAAAACAGTTGTCAGCTTTTGTTCCCCAAAGGGTTCCTACCAAAGCCATGTCCTCGTCTATTTAAAACTTGAGTGAATCACAACCTACGTGTAAATTATGTAGGCTATTGTATCTACAACAAATTTCTCAATCGTGATAGGTTCTCTGAGCGCATGTTCGTCACATAATTGGCATGTGATCACGTGGGTGTCCAATCCGCCATAATACATACATACATACATACATACATAACTTAATTTGATAACGCAGGTTAAAAATTTTCGCAACTTTACAGCTGATGTGGACCTGCCTAAACTAAATCTAAAGCTAAACTAAATCAATAATTATGTGAGATACAAGTATGATACAATTAATAAATTAAATAAATTAAGTAAACCAATAATAATTTTAGTAATAATAAAAATCTGGTTTCATGTTATATATAACATTACTTCCCTTTCCAAAATTAATATTCATGATTGTTTGCTTGGATTGTTTTAAATTATATTTAAAAATAGATGAATTTGGCGAATCTTTAAGATAATCTGGTAGTGCATTCCATGCTATGGCAGATCTGTGAACAAAAGATCTACGACCCAATTCGGTTTCGGGCCTATTAAGTACAACATTCAAAGATTTTCTTAGGTTATGGCTGTTAGAGTTCTTGGTCACCAAGTAATTAATTTCCCGTAGCCCTAAATTATAATAAGCATTATGTGTAATAGTTAAAACACGAAACTTATAAAAATACTCCAAAGGCATCCAGCCAACCTTAGAAAGTATATCACTATCCTTAAAACTATTTGGTAGCTTGTGTATCAACCTAGCAGCTCTGATGTGAATCATTTCCAGGTCCTTGAGCTTGGGTCCAGACCCCCAGATCACAATTCCATATAGAACACTTGGGATTATTATCTTATAGCAAAAAGTCTCTAGGATAGATGTAGACAGAAAATTTATACGTCTCAACATTTTGATTTTGGCATTAAATGAAGATCGAGCCAATGTAATATGCTGAGACCAAGAGAGCTTATCATCGATTGTAACCCCAAGGCACTTGGTAGAGGACACATACTGAATGGTGTCCTCACCCCACTTCAGGTGTTTCAAAGGACCTATGAAGGGGGTGGTACTTAAGATCATTGCTTCGGATTTACCTTCATGTAAAATCAGTCTGTTACTAAGGCACCAGGAATTAACCTGGTCTAAAACAGCCTGTAATGCTGTTGTTATGTCATCAACAGTATTCCCTACCACATATATTGTGGTGTCGTCAGCGTACATATAGACCTCTCCACTAGTAATAGAGTCAGGGAGGTCATTAACATAAGATGCAAACAGTCTTGGTCCTAGTAAGGACCCTTGAGGAACCCCAGCTCTAATGGGGTTTCTATCAGATCTAGACTTATTTACACTAGTCCCCTGCATACGGTTGGAGAGATAATCACTGATCCATTTCCACATGTCACCTGCCAAACCAACAGCCTTGAGTTTCTCAGTAAGGATAACGTGGTCCACACAATCAAAAGCTTTGCGGAAATCAATGAATAAGACTCCAACCTTATGACCTCTATCCAGGGCACTCACCCAGGAAATCAATGAATAAGGAGAAAGATTGCGACTGGTACATTAACTATAATGCTTTGTGCATGAAAACTCGAAAAGAGCGTATAAAAACTCAACGAAAAATTGTAAGTCATTCAAGCTCAACAAGAGTAATGCTGTTAGCATAGGAACGACTGGGTTTAAACCATATCTTTCTATATGCCCAGTGGGCTTATTTAGGTATTGTGGTAAAATGTACAGCCGCCATCTTTTTTCTTACGGTGGATTACAGGTGTCTGATTTGAACTTTTTGTAACTGGATACCCACGTGATTTTCACGTTCTTCGCAATGTTTACTAGTTTTTAAAACTTACTAAAAGCGCTACCGAAGTTTTCGCTCAATAGAAGTTCTCAAAAGACATTTTTGTTCCGAAATTTGTTATATTATACGATTAATTAGTAATTGGACCTCATTTTGTACAATTCAGGGAGTACTAGCTCGTGCTCATAATTTCAAATCGGCCTCGCAGTTCGCGCTCGTCTGATTTTGAAATTACTCGCGCGATTACCCCCTGAATTGTACTCCACTCGGTCCAATTTATACTATTACTTATAATGGTGATAAAATGACCCACTGCATGTTTAATCAGGGCTAAAAGGACAAAAGACTGGGTAAAATTGCAAGTCTTGCGCGCAGTATTTTGCCAAAAGAGTGACGAAATATTTAAGACATTTCTAAAAATTCTTTTAAGCACGTTTAAGAGCGTTTAATCACGATTCTCTCCAAAAATTTAACGCTTTTAAATTTAAGTAGATAAGTTGAAATCCACAAAGTTACAAAGTTGAACAAAGAAATAAGCTCATGCAAGTATCGTGAAAAAACATGAAGAACTTAAGCTTACCTTATGATGACATGAACTTGTTTCAGGGTATATTCTTGTCCTTTGGGGCCTTTTCTCAGCGGAGTATAGCTATAGGAATCCTTTCCACAGTACTCAAGTAGAGATTCTTCAGCATTACAGCTGAAAAAATACAAGCTTAGCAAGAGGAAAACTTTTGCAGACATTTTCGTGAGTCCTTCCAACCTTGTGCTTAGTCTCCCTCGCGAAGAAACACCGAGGGGAAACATGGGACTCAAAAAAACGGAAAAGCAAGATAGGACAAATTCAAAACCCTATTAAATGGTTCGGTTAGCATTTGTTTATTTGTTTGTTTGTTTTAGTTAAAAAAAAAGACCCGCACCAGCGATCATTGGACCGTCGGGCGTGGCATCTGCTCAAAGACTATGAAGCAACCATCACAATTTCCCAGAAAGAACATTTTAAATGACCAATACGGAAGGGAAGGGGCCAATACTAGTAAGAAAAAGTCTACTTTTTGTTGTGAGTAACCAATTCGTTATTCTCGCCCTCGAGTAATTATAAGAGACGCGAGGAACACGCGCCCGCACGCGCGCTGGATTCACGCACACACATGAGACAAGGAACGACAAGATTTCGCATCCCGTGAAAAAACACGTGGTAATGCAAAGTTGCAGCTATTTCTGAATACTGGTAGATAATAATTAGATCCATTTAGGTGGCGACATTCGCCAGGCCTGACTGGAAACAACAATTTGTTTGTTTCCTTTTGTACTTCTTGGTGTCATTGTCTTTAATGCGGACAAAGTAGTGCTTCAAAATTTCCCTCAAGGTTGGGGTATACTAATCGTCACTGGACACTAAACTAAAGAATTGAAGAATAACTTGTTTCCAGCCTCACCCAAACTAAAGCTTTACCCAATACACATGTGTGACTTTGCCTCAGAACTGAAGCCCAGAGAAAGAGGTTACGCGAAACCATCCGGAAACCACAGGATTAAGAAATATTATATCACTCTTTAAACACGCTATAGACAGCTTCAGTCTTTGTAATTTTTCAAAATTATGAACTCAAAGCCAATTTGTAAATGAGTTTTAATGCAGATTATGCGGACCTGTGCAGTTACAGATTATCTTTTTGTCATTTTACTGTTGGTAGACTTAACTATAATAACTGCACTCTCTTATCATCAATTGACTGATCGATTCGTTTACATGTACTAACTTTGTAAACTTGCTACTAAAGGCAATTTCAACGCCTTCTGATTTAAATTTAATTATCCAAGCAAGGGAATAAGTTTCAATACTAGGAATCGTCAACCCCGGTGGTCCACATGAGAAACAAACTACAAAAAAATGTTTCAAAAGTATGCATTAAGCTCTGCATTGCGAGAACTAACTTCGATATTATTAGTGATAACTCATGCCTCCAGAAGGAGTCGACAAATAGCGACACAACCATGGCCGGCAATTAAAATAAATTCAGAAACAAAACACATATGAAATGCATTGAAGTTTTTAAATATCAGTTATCGTGGTTAATTCTGAGAAGCCGCAACAGCGTTTGCCGAAGCCAGAATGATGTCGAGAAAAAAACCGTATGTTTACAATAACTGAAGAAACGTGCCGCGAGATCGAGTAAGTAAGCAAGCTCTCCTCAGATAAACCTGGATAAACTTGATCGGATTGTTTTAACAGAAAGTGATAGCTGTTCTAAAGAAAGATCAGATATTCGTGTTAAATTGTGAAGAGAAACTTGAGTTTTCTTTAGCGGAATGTCGCCTCCCCGGGGGAGAATTCTCCCTAACAATGGGTCATATAGCTAGGTAGGTGCGGTCCCACTGGAAGGTATGGCTTTTGTTTTGGTCGATTTTGGTAGAAAAAAGGATCTAGATTGTGAGCATTTTGGTCTGAAATAGGGTTTGTCTTTCACTCTGGAATGGCATTGGGTATTTTTGACAAGGACCTATTTTTCCACATTAACATTACCAAAAGTGTAGCCCTTGTCAAATGCTAGCGTTAATGACAGCCCATAATAATAATAATAATAATAATAGTAATAACAATAATAATAATAATAATAATAATAATAATAATAATAATAGTAATAATGATAATAATGATGATGATGATAAAAGTGATCATTATAATAATAATAATAATAATAATAATAATAATGACTTTATTAACGTGTCAATTACATCTAGCTGTGGAGAATCTTCCTTGCTAATAGGGGACAACTAACTAGAACTATGTAAAAATAATTCAATTCTGGCGAGCTCTGGTCATATATTAGAGTCGTGTACTAATTTAAGACGTCTGAAACGGAGTAAGGAGGTCATATACCCCCTCTACAAACTTTGGGGAGTACCTGCCCCTCCCCTTTCCTTATGGTGTTTTCAGAGGCACCAAAAACGTCTTTGGAATGAAAACTTTCAGCCACTTCTTTTAAAGCGGTACAAGGTTAACGCGTAAAACAAATACATCCCAACTATATTTTAACGGCTGTCCATGTCGACACTAAATCTGAAAGGGATATTTTGAATTTTGTCTCATTGTGCACTCAAAGTACATGTAACATCTTGAGGCAGCTCACGCAACGATTAAAAACAATAAAAAAATACTCTGTACTTTTACTGCAACTCTAGAAAAATAAAACCGCGGAAAAGAGCCTGTCAAGCAATTCTTAAAAGCAAAATGTTTTTATTTTCGTTAGTTCGTCGTATAAAAAACTGGGGAGTCATTTACAAAACTGCTCGCGACAAGAAAGAAAAGTGTCTTACTAAAGCACTTCAGTTTATCCTTCAGACGCAACTTTTCAGCATTAATCCAGCAGACAATAGATCAAAAAACCCCATTTCCTATGACCTAACCACTAGATTTAAAATAGCAAAAAAAAATTCCTCAAAAAAACTGCGGCTTCCGTTTTGGCGCTGGTCAATTTATCACCAGCGGCTTAGAACTCTCGAAAATGGCCCCGCCTCGACAAAAAATCCTCCATCGCCCAACACAATACGTTGCGGTTTAAATAAAATTTGGTAAAGTGAAACACGGGGAACGTTGAAAGATGTTCTACCGAGTTGCGTAAGCAGCTTGATAACCATCGACTTGATGGAGTCTCTAAAGGGATTGGATAAACAACTCTGCCGCTAGTTACCGGAGCATCACGAATCGCGACGAAACCGAAAACCAAAGCAGCTCTGAGCCGATTTCTTAGCTGAATAGCCTCTAAACAGCTTGTTGACCCTATAGAGAACGAGAAAATTCCTTCAAGAACGCGGCAGCGCTAATTTTGCGATGAGCACAATCCAATGTCTGCTTTATAGTTTTCGCGGAATCCGCTTGACCGAGAGCGCATGCCAATGCTAAAATCCAGGTTGGTGGTCTGTTCGCTAGTGTGACAGTCGTTTAGCAGTAGTTAGTAAGCCATAGAACCCTCAGAAGTGCTAAATAATCTCGCACGCTTCGGCAAACTTGGGTTAAGATACACTTGGGCCAAGATACCAAGACTAGAAGCCCTCTATCCACCTCTGCGCTAGATAAACGTTTGTCTAACATCTCTATAAATCGCCTCCCTATCCAAACAGTGTCAGTGGAAATGAAAACAAAGGGGCCTCTCTTATCTTATCTCTTAACTACAATTATGTAGGTCTTCAGGTTTTGCCACGCCAAACGAGACGAAATGCGATCTGCTAATTAAATTTTCAAGCTGCGGAACTACACATCTTGAGAAGCAACTTTATGCCTCCTTCATCAAGACATCATGTTGACACATTGCAGAATCTGAGGAAATGAACTGTCCAATAACGTGTCTGCCCTTTCTGTAAAAGCCCCCTCGGTCTTAAATGCACTCCAGACCTTACGATTGTCGAGATAAGCAGCTAAAAGGCAGAAATTATCGGCACATCAAGAGAATTGGGAACTGATCACGGAGCACTTGCGACGAAACAGAACTGCGGGTTTTTCTTGGCACGATCGCGTCTTTGACCGGGGAACTGTTCCAAACATGTTGCAGACAAGCCATGGTATGAGTATTCCAGCTTTAGTCCCCCCTTGCTTTGAAGAGCCAAGTTACGGGATTAACACAAACTCGTCTAGGCCACCGCCGTTTACGATGTGTCAACCACATGCCTCTGGGCCGAACTCTGTTGTCCCATCTGCGCGGGTTCTCCAAGAGGTCTTGTATTCCAACGAGATGAATTTTCCCAGCTACATGCCTGATATGCCTAACAACCAAGGCTTGCCTCTGCCATGGATGTCTTCGTGGCACCAGAGGCAGAATTTGCCGTATCTTGGCCATCCTCACCCAGGTAAAAATAATTCGGTACTTTAAATCCTGCCTACACGCGTTGAGCAAATCTGTTTTCAGTTGATCGTAACCACTGCTCAAACGGACATGTTGCACTCATTTGACGCTCTTCAAAAACTTATCAATTCATTTGAACTCGAAATGCTCCTTAATAGTTGTCGTGGTTTTATTTATGTGTTGTTAAAACTTCTTAGCGTATTTGCATAGGTCTCGCAGTATGTTTGTTTACTTTTGCCTCAAGCTAAGAAACAAAACTGGTGTAAATTATTGTTGGAAATGGCACGCGCGAAACATACGTAGTGCGCGAGGCAAACAAATAACCAAGTTAACACTCGCAAATATTTCAGTCAGCTCTATCTCGTCACAATCATAAAACAGCAAATGCATCCGTTTAACCTCCAATAAAACCGGCCATTGATGTGTATATTAGTCAGCCGTGGACAACAGAGAGATAGCGCAATTGTAAACTAGCGTCAAAGAAATCGTTAGAAAATTATGCGAAACACCGATAGCGCCGACATGGATTCTCCTCGGCGGTTATAACGAATTGTTAACAGACCTGATTGATTGCTTCATCAAAATATCACGCGCTTACTAGAAGTGAGTAATTATCGTGAATAGAAATAAAATGAAGTCATCTTCGTAGCGCTTCAAAAACATCATTATCATAGCTAAGAAGGTTCTTTAATAGATTCGAATTGTCTTGTCCTAAAGGGTCGACATCGGAAATCGAGCCTTGTCTTCTTGTTTGTTTCATAAGTTATCTGACAAGAAATCTTTCGTCTGTATTTCTAAATGCCAGCGCATATCTTCCCTTTTGCCATGTATAGGGCTCACTTACCGGTAATGATTTAAGCAAGTTTACAAGACGCAAGACATATTAGATATTTGACGTGTTCACCAACCGATGGTGGAATGTCGCCTGTAAATTCTCAATTTTAACAATAAGAAAACTTTGTGACCTTCAAATATCTGTGCTTCTTCGATAAAATAGCCATTTCAGTCACACAAAGAAGAAACGGGCGGTTCTGCAATCTCTCGAGCGGTTAAACTTCAAGTGCAGAAGTCGCTGGAATCCGCCCTCACAAACCTCAATTATTAACTGAAACGTCTAACAATTCCTGACCGGAAAAAGAAAGTAAACAACTTGTTTCCTGGCTTGAGATAACTCAGCACTTAAACGTAAAGTACCATAAAAAATAACTGAGCATAAACCATGCAACTCTTTTGTGAACGCGAAAACTGAGTTGACAAAAACGCTGTCAAAAGGTTAACATATTTCAAGAACTTTTTTTTTTCCATCAGAGCGTGCCTGACTAAAAAATTTTGCCTTTATTTTAACATCAGGAAACTTAACCTTTTATTTATTTACCAGTGTTTTATTTTTCCATAGGTGATTATTACCCTTATGGAGCAGACTTCGGGGAAATCGATGATCCGGGCATGTTCCAGCCCAAAAAGAAACGGGCGCGCACAACATTTTCTGCGGAACAGCTCAAGCGACTCGAGAAACGCTTTCTTGGCAATCACTACATTGTTGGAGAAGAAAGACAAAAAATCGCCAAGGAATTGGACTTGTCCGAGGCTCAGGTTAAAGTCTGGTTTCAAAACCGAAGAATAAAATTCAAGCGAGACGAGGAATTGGAAAAGTTGGGGAAAAGCAAGAAAAGGAAAGGCGAGCACCATGTACGAAAATGGCAGTTAACGACGCGCCATTTTGGACCCGAAACTGGCGTGCTATTCCACCCAGATTACGATAATACCTCTAGAAAACATAATTAGAATCAATTTGTACTTTAGAGCAATTTATGAGATAAGCAGAGATGCGCTGAAGGCTAGAGGTAAAATTAATTTAATGCCGAACTGAATTGTACCGCGGTAATTTCTTTTCCATTCGTGCTAGTGAAGGACTAGCGATGACGAAATTATGCTGTGTGAGCACTTGCTTTTCACCGCATTGATGTCAAATTGTCCGCTTACTGCGGCACGATACTTCATCCACCGTTTTATCAATTTTCCTAGTAGTGCGCTTATAAGAGTTTATGAGAGGCTGGAAGAAAACTTCATTTAGTCCGATTAGCCGACTTTAGAACATCTGCAACAACTTTTATAATGAGCAAATACTTAAGTAATGTTTTCAGGAGATGTCAAGGTATTTGGTATTATTAACGACTTTTTAAGGCGAGCAGATTAACACGCTACACTGATGCGATAGGGACTATAAAAACAGCTTTTTTGCGTATGGACTTCCCGGGTAATACGCGCTAATGATAACTAATTACACCGTGCAATACGCCTCCGTATCTTACGGCACTAAAGGCAACTGCAGAATAATCGTTTGATAACTAAGATCATTCCGTCAGACTCTTACACTAAATGGCCGTATTTAGCTTGATAAATCCGCGCTTAATGTCTAAATTGTACATAGTTAAGTATTTTTAGGGAGACTCAATGGCTATATGAAGCACTAGTGCTTTTTTACTTGAGATGTACATAACCACTGATGGTATTGCGTGATCGCACTATACTGCTTGACGCAACATCCATGTTATTTATAACAATAATGTTTACTCTTCTGATAAATAGTTTATAGAAAATTATGGCCTCGTTGTATCTCTTTACGAAACACCAAATAAGCTGATTCTACGCCAGACAAATTCGGTGGGCGTTGCCACTTTTACCAAATTAAAAGGTGGTGGAAAAGATTGACTCTTTCCTGAATCATTAACGACAAAGCATTGCCTCTAATTTCTCAGCTTTGAGACTTCTATGGGTGTTTGTAACATCTTATAAATCGAAACATATTTGTTTACTTTATCTCAAATGACTCGCGGTTTCTTTAGCGTCCGTTCCGGATTACTTACAGCTGCATTTGAAACTATTCGTGTTTATAAAACCTTGCTAGAACAACCGAAAAAAACTCGAAACAGAAAGATTTAAGGCTGTTGGGACCAACAATTTTAACTGCCCATGAACCAAATTGGAGAAGGTTTTCATGTTTATTGTAAACAGATGATGAATATTTTAGATTTCGCTGTCTTTATCTTCAACGCTGATTTGCCCTGAGTGAACTTCAAACCGATAGCGATCTAGCTATCTAGGGAATGTTGCCATTTAATATGGATATATTCTTCTGGCAAGCAAATTTCTATTTACTACGTGTGTTCTCACGCATTCCAGTTTGTGCGTAGGTAGTCTGTTCTTCAACAACGCCAAAAATGGGAGAAAAAACGCATAAATTGGTCACCCGTTGTCATCGAAGTTAATCCGCGTTCACTGACGACACAACTAAATATTTGCCTCAAGAAACGTTTTGAGGAGAAGAGAAGTTGCCCGCATGGAAAACACGATAAGTTTTTAATCCTGAAGTCCTTTGGTAAAGTATAACATTACGGTGTTATCTCTAAGATCCAAACTAGGTAATCTGGAAGGAGACAATTTCCGACATGACAGATGGGTATGAGTGAGGGCTTCTGGCTGAAATCTCTTGTGATATCTGATCGTGATCAGCCAAAGTGAGCGAGCGAGTTTAATCATCTTACCATGAACTTAATTAGAAAGAAATACATCTTTCGGTGCTGAGAACTTGTAAGAACTTAGTTATAAGAACGCTCAGCTCCGCAATAAAACTTTGAGTTACTTTACTCAACACTTAAACAGAAGGTTTCTCTTTTGTTTCTTTTACATCAGGGCCTCAAAACAGGGCGGCTTCTTCGCAGCGAAAAAGCTTTTCAACAGTCGATCAAGTGAATTGTGTTATCTCCTTTCCTATTGGTCCTTCGTTTAAAGGAAACCCTCAGATACCGAGAAACCTTTTGTATCGCCCACTCTCGTTTAATCAGTCAATGTTTGCGGGGTATTTTACAACAACATCTCTTTAACTAAATCATCGGCTGTTTCGCTCATAAGCTCTGATTGAGTACCAAATTTGGTCAGCAATAGGTTAGGTCATTCAAGACCAGTTCAAGCTCGAAATCATACGAATAGTTTTAGTCTTTGGCTGGAAATAATATGTTCCATTTTAGAATTTTCCCACACAGTTTTAAATAGCTAAAGGCATTAGGTCAAATGGCTTGACAGAGTGTGCAAGTTTGCAGCGCTGATAACGAATTTTATATGCATTTTAGCTACTGTTTTGCCGGCACTAAAAAAGTAACCGGGAATAACCAAATGATATTTTTAAATATCTATTGAATTAACTTATGTAGCTTAACAAACCTATGAATCAAAATATTTCGTTGCTTAAGCACTGAGACATAAGGTTTCTATCTTCAACAAGACACATACTTTTTGCTGTTGATAAAGTGTTGTTGTAAGACAAAGGAAACGCTTGAGGCGTTAATAAACTTTTTAAAAACCGTTTTAGGAAACGATAATAGAGACATAGTTCATGAAGGCCTTCCTACGTACAAAATCCAGTCAAAATGACGTAGTTACGGTCTTGGAGGTCAGGAACGTCGCCGCAGTAGAAAATTGTTTTTTGGTGTATAACTATATTTTCCTAGTAATTTGTAAGATATGCAGGGCAATGAGTAATAATCCCCGATATCTGTCAGTTTCGCCAACAAATCAGCGATATCCATTTATACACCTGAGTGAGGAGAGTAATTATGTGAGCTGATTGTCGTGACTAGGAACACAACATGACAATGAGCTATCGCGCTAATACTGGACAGACTCAAAATCTTGACCTTTAATTCTCAAACACAACCAGCCTTTAGCAAAGCTCTAGTATAATATGCTTTTGTCTTAGGTTAAGAGTTTCTGAATCTTTGTCGCGCGCGTATATTCAGTTCGCCTTGTAAGCTGGGGGTGTTAAGACGTTTAATGCAATAATTGACACAAATTGATAGAAAGAATGAGACTTTTCTGGTAGGCCACTTTAAAACGACACAATCCTTGTAAAACACGATGTAGTTAGGTACCGGCCTGTTTTTAGCACAGAATGTTTCAGTGTGTGTGATATCCGCACCTACAGACATCACTTAGGAATGTATGTTTTGAATGGGTGTGATATAATCCAATATTTTTTTCCATGTTAACAATATTTTAACTGATTGTATTGAATTGTAGACCGTTGTCATATTTCAAAGTCGTTACACAACTTCAGTGATAAGAAATTCAATAAAGGAATTTAAGCTCAAGCGAACTTCGTTGATAGTACAGGTTAGTTTGTAAGCCATTCAAGAGCACTTGACTGACATCCCAGCACGCGTCGAGAAAACCAGTCAAAACCTCCTGATATGTCACTCATTCCACACATTTCTTCCCAACAAATAAGTATACGGTTGACCATTTTGTCTCAACTGCAGCTCAACTTAAATTTGCTTTCTTTTCGCGTGTTGAAAATTGAGAGAACGAAATCTTAAGACATTACGAAGATTCGAGTTGCAGAGGCCTTTTAAATTTGGTAACGAGCATCAGTACAAATTCCTTTTTTGGAAATTTGACAGAGTGCGATTTTTTGCACGACTCCGGCGCGTGTTGCGAGACACGTCTGGGTGCCATCCTCACTCATTTTACACCGAAACACGAAATCCGATAGAAAACATCAATCGCGCTGGTAACTTTATTTTTTTTCCGAGCAATTTCAGTTTTGTGGAAAAAAATTTGGTACCATACTAATTTTAAGTATTTTAAAGTCTCTTTTACATTTTCTTAAAGCTAAAGATATATTTAATAACAGTTTGCCATGGAAACGAGAGAAAATAAAATTCAAAGTTTTGAATTTTGTAAATTCACAGGTAAATTTCATCATCAGTTCCATCTCACAAGTACTTTCAAGAATATCATACAAAGTTCAACATTTGTTTTTGATGCCTAGTGTTGTTAGAAATTATTGGGTTTTTTTAGGAATATATTTAAAACAGTCTTAAAGAAGTTTGCAGTCGAATTAATGTTAATAAGAGAAGAAAAAAGTTCTTGACTTAAAATGAATGGTTGTATTTCACAAACAACCAGCCAGCGAGGTTTTTTTTCAATTTGCATTTAAAAATGCGTGAAATGGAAGAACTCCGGGCGTGGTCTGAATCTGATGACATTTCTGTTAAAAATAATAAGCATATCTACCTGGAGATAACTGCTGAAACAACCATGCCATAATATCACCGGCAGTTCAGTATCGTGAGATATCAGAGAACAGAAGGTTTCAGTAAAGATTTGCCATCCGCTTACTTTTAAACTCTTGTGTATGTTTGTTATTGTGCCTTATCAAATATGTGAACACTGAAAATATTCACTTTGGTCGACTCCCACATTTTAACTCCGCCCTTAGTCAGTTAGGTCTATAAAATAAACAAACTAAGTTCAATTATATATAAAAACGCTTCAGTTGTAAAACGAATTGGAAATTTGCCTCCGTTATCAAGAACAGAAGTTTATTTGTTTTATTAGATCTTGGGGGTAAAAAGCTAGTACTGAAATAAATGAATATCTTAATGGAGCACACCTACATGAATTCGAACCATTTGTAACATAAATAAACTAAAACCGAGAAACAATAAATAAATATATCATAAATGATATATCCAGTATTGTTTTAGGTGTACCTACAATTCGAGAAATTTCGAAACATTAAATATAATTCTGTTTTGCCAACAGGAATTTTGAGGAAAAATTGAATACATCTAAATTTCTTTGAGACTTCGTGTTCCTTTTTAAAAAATAATATAATGTGTCTGTGAGAGAGTGTTAAGACCATTAAAAAAAAGGAGCAGGAAGTGTCCGGTACAGAGTATTTTTGTGGTTAATAGACTTTCAGTTAGTGTCTCATCCAGGGCTTGGAATTAAACTTAATTTTCCGACGGGAGAGTTTCCTTCGGGGAAGATGTTTATTCACAATTGCCTGAGCACTTAGAAAAAAATACTTCAAATACCTGATTTACATTTTGAGTTTCACTGAAAACTCTTTGCCACTGGATTGATGCAAAGTTATTTAAAACAACTTCCTCATTCAAACTAAAAAAATCTTTCCTAAAGATTTTGATTCTTGAGTTAGAACAAAAATTTAATTTATTTATAATTTAAAAATTGGGTAAATGATCATTGAGATCATAACTAATTACGTTGCCAGTAACAGTATGGAAATCGAGAGAATTGAAGAAAATGTGTTCAATCAGAGTGGCAGTGTGATATATTATTCTAGTTGGCATAACAAAATGAGGCTCGAAGGAATTGGCAGTTATAGTACGAATTTATAAAATCCCTAGTGGGTTGAGGCGGGGGTACACATGACTAGGAGTAAAATTTGAAGTATTATTAAGGACGTTCGAGCTCATTGCATGCTACTCTGCATCTCTAGTGCGCATGCTATTCAATGGTCACGCGCGTGCCACGTTATTTTCAAGCACGCGCACCGTGTCGAAAACTCAAGGAGGCTCGAAAGGGTTTTTAGCTGCACGTGCGCGCGCAATCTACACACGTCATTCCTAAGATGCACGCGTCAGCGGAATGAATAAAAAATCAGAGAGAGAAGAGTAGAGAAAATCTGAGATCTTGTAACGTACACGTTAATAGACCGTTTGCATAAATGGCGCCTAAATTTGAATAACAATACTTAGTACATCCTTAGCCTCACATTCATGTGAAAATTCCTTTGTCTTGAAACATGAATGTGAGGCTAAGGATGTACCAAGCATTGTTATTCAAATTTAGGCGCCATTTATGCAAACGGTCTATGCAAATGCGAACGGTAAAGCTCTCCCAAATTGGTTTTGGTCACTTTTCTTGTAACCCGTAAAACCATCGTAAGGAAAAAGTATCTCCTTGTCACAGAGAATACATCCAGATGAAAGCCGGTCGTTTCGCATGCGTAGGAACTCGACTGAGCGCACGTGAACAAGTTCGCCCATGCGTAAAGTGGGATCTAGTTGAGCTTGACTTTTTCAAATTTTCCAACTTCGTGCGCTAATATTTTCGCTTCCAGTGGGTGAATTTTTTTCGAATTTTTGGTGACAACTAAGATCAATCAGATGCGTATATATACAAATTCTTAAAAAATTCTGTAGGTGGGAAAAACATTTAAAAAGCAATAGACGAAAATTAGGTTTTTACCTCCTTCTGTCCTACAGAATTTTTCTAAAGTTACATATATTGACGATCATTCCTGATAACATGTAATATAGGAGTTTGAGAAGATTTCACCGACCCGTTCTCTTAATATAACACGATAGCTTTCAATTTTGGGGCTGCAACTGAATGCGTTATATCGTTGCCATGGTAACAGGTTTTCTGGAAAGAATATGATGTAATGATTCTATGACGTTTCATTTATGTCTATGGTAAATTTCACAGAGATACGATAAACCAAACTGTAATTGGAAAAGAATTTGTAAGACTAGTCTGGGGAAAATGAAAACTGTTTCGAGCCATTTTAAAAACTGATTTTATATTTTACCTACGAATCTGGCGAAACTTTAAAGTGTTCTTAGTGTCAAAACCATCACCAAACTGAATCAGGGACAGGGCTAAACTTTTCAAATAAAAATTTAAAAAAAGTAGCCTTCGTGGTTCACGTTCTCCAGAAAACGCAGAATTTGGTTATTTTACATTTTTGTTTTGCCGAGAAAGGCAAAGAAATGTACAAAGATTTATAACGCACGTGCACAGCTATTGTTCTGCTCATTAAAGCTTTTGTTTAGCGACGTTCCCGTTGACGTTGCCGTCGTGGTTTTCTTAAACTCCCATTGCCATGATGTTAAACTTCATCCGCATACATTCAATTGTAAAACAGGGAATAACGTGAAACACTCTTAAAAAAATGAAAGTTTTAACTGGCAGCTGCAAAGCATTTCTCAGTTTGGTTTATCAATCCTAATCTAAATTCAAACCCACCGTTGTTTAAAAGTCAGCCACCAGTGAGGGTTAATAGGGACCTTACGTATATACGACGGAGACGGCGAGGACGACGCCTAGTAAAAAATGTGTTTCTATTTTTCTTTGGGATTTCTCATTTTTTGAGATCTATTCAGTGTGTTTGTCAGTATTAAAACTTGCCCCTGCTGAATATGCTACGAATGCGTTCAGTTTCAAATAGAAATACGAAAAATTAGCCGTTGTGGTTCACGTTCTCCAAACAGTGTAGAATTTTGACATTTCTCGTTGTTTTGCAGAGGACGGCAATGAAATGTACCAAGAATTATAACGCATGTGCACAGCTATTGTTTTGGTCTTCAAACCTATTGTTTGGTGACGTTCTCGTTGTCGTTGCTGTCGTGTTTTGCATAAGGTCCCTAATGTAGGCAAAAAGACCTCATACAAATATAAATAAACTGATCAAACTTAGCTAACCAACCAAATACAAGGCTTTACAATAAAATCAAGGTGTATTCATTTCTTTTTCTATATCCCAAGCTATAAAATTACTGTCGTAATCGTTTACGTTAAGTATTTAGATACATTAATTGACTCTAATCTTTCTTGAAAGATCCATATTGAGTACATCGCCTTCAAAATTAGTGAAACCGTAGGTCTTATTGCAAAATTAAGACACTTTCTACCTTTCCACACCCTACTACATATTTACCAGTCTTTAATCCCTCCTTATCTCAGTTAGAGAATATCTGTCTGGGGTCAGGCCTATAAGTCTTATCTAAAAACAGTCTTAATACTACAAAAACGTGTACTACGTTTCATGTACTTCACACAAAAAAATGAACACACCATTCTACTCTTTATTAATGCTAAGATTTTGCTGATGCACGACGTTAGCACTGCTTCTGCCCAATTAACATACGTAATTTATTTACAAAAACGTCTAGAACAAAAATCAACGATACTAATTTCGAATGACGTTTCTTTGACTCTTATGATCATGCATCATTTTCAAATTCTAAAAGTCAAGTTTCTCTGAGATCTTTATATACTAATAATTCGTGTGAAAGTCTCGTACGCCGGTGATATAAAATCTCTACAACGTGGAATGTAGAGAGTGTTTAATTGAAGTATAAATAGTTTTTATTTAATTGAGTCAGATTGAGTGTCCAGTTTAGGTTTCTTTTTTAGATGGAGAGCATTTCGTAAATTTAGCCTACGTAGCGTGGTGGTTTTTAAGCAATTTGAGCGCGCTAAGAAAAGGGCGAAGCCACGCGTACGTTAATGAGCGGCGAATCTGCGAAGAGCCTGGGAGGGCCAGAGAGAAAACTACACAGTTAATACCTGGGTGACGCCCACAATCAGAACAAAGTTCTCAACGAACTCCTGAAGAAATGCCGAGGGAAATTTGAAATGCTCTCCATCCAAGAAAAGGAACCTAAACTGAACACGCGATCTGACTCAATTAAAGTTTAATACAGACTCAGTTATTTCGTAATGCAGGCCAGTAGTGGCAAACTCTAAAGTTGATGTGGACCTACCTTTAAAAAAGACCTATAAAATCTACTCAGAGCTGCTACAATGAAAAACAAAGTACAAGTCTAGTCTTAAGCTTGTCTGAATATATACTTGGTGAGAGTCACAGCAACTTGTGACGATTAACCTGCCTTCTCCTATGATAAATGCATGCATTGGGGTTAGGTACACTTTAAATATTGTCATATAATAGTTTGTAAAGCGCTTTAGAATATTTTTATAATTTTAGCGCTTTACAAATGTAAATTATTATTATTATTATTATTATTATTATTATTATTATTATTATTATTATTATTATTATTATTATTATTATTATTATTATTCTATTTTGTAAGCAGACGTTGTACCCATACCGCATATACCTCGAATTAGCAACTCGTTCTGGCTGGGACACTCCTTTAAAATTAAGGATAAGGCAGGATGCTTATTTAAATATTCCAGCTACTGGTACAGTCGACTTCCGATAAGCGAACCTTGAAGGGGAATTGCAAAAGGTTGGAGTTACCGGGAGTTGAGAACCGCAAATGACCGGGAATGAAGAAATAACAGTGTTTTATGTTTTTTATTCATGCAGTGTACATTTTAATCAGATTTAAGCACTTCGAGGGAGCCAAGAGATTTATTGACATAAAAGGAGTTTAGAAGCAACACTTAGTAAAAACAAGTGGAAGAACTGAGCTGACTAGTTTGTGCAGAAATGTAAAAGAAAGAAAAAAGTTCACTCAACTGCTTCAAAATAAATTTAATGTTTTGGACTACAGTACACTGTTCAGTGTTTTGACTCGACACGTATTGACTGGCATTGTTCGATTTGTTGAGTGTTCGACATGTTCGAGTTACCGAGGGTAAAATTACAAATATGACGAAAATCAGGGGAAATCGATTTTGGTTCGAGTTAACGGGAGGTTCGAGTTATCGGGAGTCGGCTGTATAAAATTTTCTCCGGTAAGACATAGTACAAAATTGTCCATCGAGTAGTTCATAAACTCAAACCGTTTTGCAACTCTGTTCGTATCAGTCTAATGACAGTCAAGCATCCTCGGGGACCTTAGTGGGGGCGGGGAAAAGTCTAAAACGGGCAGAAAAAAAAATCAAGCGAAGAAACGTTTGTTCGTATTTTTTTTTCGCCCGTTTTAGACTTTTCCCCGCTCCCACTAGCTGCCCCTGGGTCTCCGAGGATGTGTTCGATGTGTTCTCCAATATTTTCCTGCTGGTGCGATTGTTTCATGAACAGATGTTCTGATTGCCAAAAATGCTACACGAGTGACCAAAAGAGATCAACATTGTACTCAACCTATGCAATTGTTGTTTCGAGAATGGAAAGAGGCTAGGGAAGGGGGAGAGGATTACAAATTTTGGTCGATACGTAAGCGTTTTCTGTTTTTATCGAAGAGGACGCTCACCCGAGGATTTACGCTATGCACGCATTGCGGCCATAGGAGCCGTTCATGGCCCCTCTCACCCTCCCTTGGGAATCAATCAGACAGTCGATGTCTGTCACTACTGGAAGAGGCTGGCTACAGTAACGCTCAGACAACGCCCGTCTCGTTTGGACTCGTCGTTTGTTCGCTGCCAAACATGAAAGATCATGGAATGTGTAAAAGACTATCTACTTTCAAAGTACTTCAGTCCTTTTGGCTACATTGTAGCTGTTTCCTATCTTCCAGCGTTAGTGATATTCACTGCATGCACGGGACATCTGAGAACCAGCGAACGTCGAACATTTCGCTGTCCTTCCTCTTCCGAATCTCGTGACGACTGTTTGGGGAAATATGACGAGCAGTATAACTCTCCTTTTCCACTGTATGGATTTGTCGTTTTGTGTTTCGTTCCTCTTTTGGCTGTGTGCATCGCTTACTCCTGGTGCTTTGTTAAATCGCGAGTTGATGAGCTGGAGGCCGCATTGAAAGCAGATCCAGAAAACCCCCGCTCCCGACCAAAAGTGACAACCCGTCGAGTGTTTTATTCGTACTGTCTTCAGCTGCTTGGTCGATTTATTTTGGGGATCGTATTTGCAGTGTTGCAGAACTATGCGTTTTATTCAAAGGGCTTTCCTACGGAGTTTATCTGCATTTTACCAACTGTGAAACCCATAGCCACAGTCAATTATTCCACAGTACTGAATACGACTGAACACGTTGCCTCTGCCACCATTAACTGTTACAATTCTGTTGGATCTGACAACGCAACCTGGGCCAGAGGAATTTGGATAGTGAACATTTTACTTGCTGTCTTCGTGTGTGGAGAACTGAGTTATATTTTAGTGCGAGCAAAACAAAAGAAACAGTTCATCTTCGATTCGGAATTTTGTCTAAAGCACTTTTTCAACAAGAATAGAACTCCAATCACGCTGCGTGAGCACACATTGCGAATGAAAAGACGCGTTCGCAAAGAAACGGAATTTCTTGAACCTTTGATTGCCCAGCCGGAAAACAACAGAGACAACAGGCTTACTCTGGGCGACATTTTTGTCGATCTTGTCATTTACACGGGAAGAGCGGAACACGAGTTTGAAGACTTCTCAAAAAGACACGAAATATTTGACATCTATTTAAAGCCCCAGCACGGAGCACTATCCATAAAGCAACTTAAAGAGTTATTTCTTCCCAACAAAGATACACGAGATCCTCGAAAGATTCTTGTAGTTGGTCGTCCGGGAATCGGAAAGTCTTTGCTATGCACGAAACTTTCGCGTGACTGGAGCGAAGGGGATATTTTTTGTGACAGCACTGGGAACAGAAGCTTTGAACATTTGTTCTTGTTTCGGTTCAGATGGTTCAATACTGAGAGAACAGAGAAGATATCTCTTAAACAGCTGATGGGTCTCCTATGTCCAGAAGGAGACGTTGACAATGAGTTGTTCCAGTACATGTTAGACAACCCAGAGAAAGTGCTTCTTCTCTTTGATGGTTTAGATGAATTTAAGCACCATGAAAACTTTCTGGAGGAGGAGCAGGCGCAAGGTCGTAATAATGCAACAGAGGCAATACCATTCTCTGCACTGTATGTGAAATTGGTGAAAGGAATCCATCTTCCTGGAGCTACAGTTCTGACAACTTGTAGACCCAACGTAGTACAGAGTCTTGCGAGACTTGAGTTTGACCGGAGGGTGGAGATCATGGGATTCACGCCGGAGAAAGTTGAACAATATGTACACAAATTTTTAAAGTGTCCCTGTTCCATACATTCTGTCAGTAGTGGGGAGCTGGTGCAAAGAAACAGTGGAAAAAAGACAGGGGAACTGTCCGAATTTCACTCTCCCCCAGTGAGAAGACTATGGGAACATATCAGCAGCAATTTGGAATTGCTGTCTTTGTGCTACATTCCAGTGAACAGTTTGATTGTTTGTTCATTTTTGGAAAAGTTGATCACACTTGAAGACCAGGAGTCTGGAAGTTCAGCATTACCAACAACTTTGACAGCGGTTTATGACGGAGCACTGAGAATGTTCATCTTCAAGCATCACCCAGAATTTCAGGGTAAACTGTTAACCAAGGAGTACCTGATGGGAAGTGCAGGATTTTCAGATTCCATAGAAGGAACATTGACCCAAGTTGGATCATTGGCCAAAACAGGAATAGAAGAAAGGCGACTGGTGTTTGATTCAACAGAAGTGCATGGAATGGAAGACTGTGGCTTGCTTAACCAAATGCCAGACAGTGAAATTACCTGGTTACAATTTAGATCCCATTTCTGCTTCATTCATCTGACTTTTCAAGAGTTGCTTGCTGCCAGAGAAATCACAAAGATGAACCCCCGTGACCTCAGTCATTTCATTGCCTTGAATGCTTCAGAACCAAAATGGCACATGGTGATTCAGTTTGTGGCAGGTCTACTTTGCGGCCAGGAAAATGAAGCCATAAACAGTTTTGCCAATCTTCTGCATGACTCCTTGACAGAAGCGCATAAATTGAACAATGAAACAAAACAGAAGGCTCTTCTCATGATGAAGTGTTTGCATGAGTACAATGATGAAGCTGTGGTAGAGAAGGCAGCTTCTGAACTGCAGAAGGACAGTAAGTTTACTAACAGAATAGATTTGTCTAGCTGTCAAGTAACTCCTGCTGACTGCATGGCAATTGCATTTTTCATAAAGCACCTGCAGAAACCTACCGAGTTGAACCTTGGGGATAACAGTATAACTGACCAAGGTGTATTACACCTGTGTGGTGCATTAAAACATGTGAATTGTAAACTCACCCAGTTGAACCTTTTAGGTAACAGTATAACTGACCAAGGTGTATTACACCTGTGTGGTGCATTAAAACATGTGAATTGTAAGCTCACCGAGTTGAACCTTTTAGGTAACAGTATAACTGACCAAGGTGCATTACACCTGTGTGGTGCATTAAAACATGTGAATTGTAAACTCACCCAGTTGAACCTTGCACATAACAGTATAACTGACCAAGGTGTATTACACCTGTGTGGTGCATTAAAACATGTGAATTGTAAACTCACCAAGTTGAACCTTTTAGGTAACAGTATAACTGACCAAGGTGTATTACACCTGTGTGGTGCATTAAAACATGTGAATTGTAAACTCACCCAGTTGAATCTTTTAGTTAGCAGTATAACTGACCAAGGTGTATTACACCTGTGTGATGCATTAAAACATGTGAATTGTAAACTCACCCAGTTGAACCTTTCAGGTAAGGATATAACTGACCAAGGTGTATTACACCTGTGTGGTGCATTAAAACATGTGAATTGTAAACTCACCCAGTTGAACCTTGCACTTAACGGTATAACTGACCAAGGTGTATTACACCTGTGTGGTGCATTAAAACATGTGAATTGTAAACTCACCCAGTTGAACCTTGCACATAACAGTATAACTGACCAAGGTGTATTACACCTGTGTGGTGCATTAAAACATGTGAATTGTAAACTCACCCAGTTGAACCTTTTAGTTAGCAGTATAACTGACCAAGGTGCATTACACCTGTGTGGTGCATTAAAACATGTGAATTGTAAACTCACCCAGTTGAACCTTTTAGTTAGCAGTATAACTGAACAAGGTGTATTACACCTGTGTGATGCATTAAAACATGTGAATTGTAAACTCACCCAGTTGAACCTTTCAGGTAAGGGTATAACTGACCAAGGTGTATTACACCTGTGTGGTGCATTAAAACATGTGAATTGTAAACTCACCCAGTTGAACCTTGCACTTAACGGTATAACTGACCAAGGTGTATTACACCTGTGTGGTGCATTAAAACATGTGAATTGTAAACTCACCCAGTTGAACCTTTCAGAGAACAGTATAACTGACCAAGGTGTATTACACCTGTGTGGTGCATTAAAACATGTAAATTGTAAACTCGCCCAGTTGAACCTTTCATGTAACAGTATAACTGACCAAGGTGCATCACATCTGTATGCATTAAACAATGTAATTTTTAAACTCACCTATTTGAACCTTGAAGGTAACAGTCTAAGCTGTATTACACCTGCATTATAAGATATTGTAAACTCACCCTGGAGGACCTAATGTAGGTAACAGTACAATTGACCAACACGATTGGATAAGAACCTGTCAGTCAAAAACATGAATTATCCTATGAAAAAACCTGTGAAATACCTGTTTCCGTGTCTTTTTCACAGGTTTTCACAGGTTCTCATCTAATAGTGCCAGGTGTATAACACCTGTGTGATGCATCAAAGATGTGAATAAATTTGTAAACTCACCAGGTGGACCTTGTAGGTAACAGAGTATAACTGACCTGAAATACACCTTGGCAAATCTTTGTGAATTAACATTTGAAAGATTTAAATTTGCTCATGACTTAGATGAGTAAAGTGATGGGCAAGGTTTATTAAATATGAGTGATACACTAGGAGATGATGCAGTGGATTGGAATGTTAAAAGAAGAGGCCTTAGACTATCAAGTGTGTGCTAGAAGAGATGGAAATTATGGATATTGGCTTAGTGAGACCTTGATCTTATAACACCTAATTGATGCACTAAGCTTGAATTTTTGTGGAAACATAAATAACAACAGGTCAAGGTGTATCTCATTTTCTGTTACGTATAGTGACAAGGCTGCTGCCTAACAGGAGCCCGGCAGCCTGGGGCACCCAAGAAAGTCCTTTGGGCGCCTAAATTTTTGCAGCAGCTCCCAACACATTACCTGTTGGGCTCCTAACTTTTTGGCTTTTGCCCTTCTGGGCTCCTTGAAATATTGTTAGGCAACAGCCTTGAGTGAAATAGTGTTTTTGAGGTCTGGTATTATGATTTCAGTCTGGTTAAAATTACAAGACTTTCAAGTCAGCAGTATTTTATAAGTGAGAGAAAATTGAGTTTTGTTAATTATGGATAAAAAATGTAGTTGTATAAGTCATTAATGCAAAGTATTTCTGAAAAACTGTATGCAGTCAACTACCTAGTCGCAGTTAGGTTTGAATTTATGTATAGATAAGTTTGTTTGAAAATATACAATAGGCTAAAATAATTTATTATTAGGCAACAATTGACTCAAACATAGATAATTACTGTCTGATCAACCATCCTGTAACACGAGACAATCCATTTCCAAGTTTATTTAAAAATATCTAGTCAGCTATTGTAGGTCTAGTTTCTTATGTTTAGACTGTAAAAAGGAAATCCATGAGATATGTAGAAATAAATTTTATAAATTTATATTTGATGAGTAGTTTTGTGAGTGAATTATTAAACAAGTCAGTCTGATTAGTCTGTTAACCCTTTAAGCCCCGGAGAAAAACTGTACTTTTCTAAAATGATAACAGTAGATTAAAAGACGACATGTAATGTACCAGTGGAAATTGTTTGGGATATGTCCTAAATCGCCACAAGAGACATACTAGATGTCACAAATTGAAATGAAAATGTTCGAAAATACCTTGTTGCTGGTATATATTGGGTATACCCCTAAACTATAGCTTAATTTGGAACTCTGGGTGTGGAGATTTTTTTTTAACAGATATTTTCTTGACTCTAAGCTTGTATTAAGCACTGAAGTTTCAAAAACTTGAGGGGTGGTTAATCAAGTCTAATTCAGGAGGGAGGGGGAGTATGATGTTATGCTTCCAATGCGAAGATCTCTCAAAGATTTTTGCGTATCCAAATTTGAAACGAATAGGCCAAATATTAAGCCTATGATAACATTTTGTGCCATATGGCACTCTTGTACTATCGGGACTTAAGTGGCTCAAAATAGTTTCCAGCACTTACATTTTGATAGGTTACTATAGCCACTCTTTAACACTTGATGCCACAATCATGGTATCAAAACACTACCCAGTCATTGGAGAACATGTTGTTGTCATTTTCATAACATAATAGGTTACCATAGCAACAATACAACCTGCTAAACACACCCTTGAATACAGCTTCAGGAGCTTATAATTCAAAAACGGCACGGTGAAATTTTTTTATATTATCAACATTTGTTAAGCATGATTAAGCGCAAGTTTTGGCAAAGTTTTAAAAAATTCCGTAGGTGGCGTTCAGAGCCATAAAAAAAAATTTAACCTTACCATTTTTGAATTATAAGCCCCTAAAGCTGTTATTGAGGGTGTGTTTAGCAGGTCATACTGTTGCTATGGTAACCTATTGTGTTGCAAAAATTATAACAACGTGTTCACCAATGATTGGGCACTCTTTTGATACCATGATTGTAGCATCAAGTGATAAAGAGTGGCTATATCGACCCATTGATATCTAAGTGCTGGCAATTGTTTTGTGGTTGTCTTATCCTTGGGAGAGTTACAAGACAAAGAAGCAGTGCCCCTATTGGGTGTGCCCATGAACAACTTATTGGGTGTGCCCATAAACACTTAAAAGTGTTCCCTTTTGATGGGTATGCCCTTCCTAGAGGTCACAAAACGTGTGTCACCAGGACTATGACCACGAGTTCCCTCACAGTAGGTGTCCTTAAATATACTGGAAGTTACAAAATTAAGCTTAATGTAGATTTTGAGTGTGACCAAACCATGACTCCGTGTTTCCTTGCTGTTGATTACAAAATATGCAGTTCTTGTGTTAGATCGGGACTTTGACTCAGTGTTCCCTTACAATCAAAGATGGAACTGTTTTGAACAGAAACATACAGCAGTTGATACCCATCAATCGTGACCAAAATACTGTAGTAATGCCCTCCAACTTACTTGAGCCAAGTACACTAGAATAGGGCATACACGACAGCTCCTCGATCTCTTCACATGACGTCCTTACTGGTTGATGTGAAGTGTCCGCTGACCAATATTATTGAGTGCATACAGGCTCAATACACATGGTACACACAAACACATGCAAGAATGGCGGCTGAACCTTCGGACGCCGAGATTCAATCTGCAATGGCAGGTAAACTGACATTTCGGGACTGTTGAAAAGTTTTCATTTTAGCTATTCTAGAAGGGAGAAACATTCGAAAGAATTGCTTATTCGTGTTCTCTTTTGCAGTCATTTTAAAAGAAGGTGAACTTACTCAGCTGACGTCCAGAATTGTCCGAAATCAGCTAGAGGATAAATTTGGTGTAAACTTTCTCGGGAGGTACGTGTAAACGAGCAGATAGTTGTAGGTTTAGTTTGCCTGGTTATGTTTTTTAAGATGAAGCTTGTAACGAAAAGAAAAAGTGGAATAATGGTTCCTTCTAACGTTGCGTTCGCTTTGTCAAGTTGACAGAGTTTATCTGTTAGAGTCGATCAGAGAAATTTGCTGTCCTCCAGTTTAAATGAGCTTATATTTAATATATTTTTCTGTTGCGATGCATCTTCCTGTGATAAACACGAGTTATAATTACAAAGGTAAACACAAAAACAGCTGTTTCGGAAGCGTTTAGGAATAAAAGGCTCTGGCTGAGATTTAGTGAGAGAAATTACCCCTACGTGATTCATGAGCTAAGCTTCCTTTATAGAGTTGATTTTCAATTTGTAAGCTTATGTAAGTTTAAATCTTGAACGAGGATTGAAGAGCTGACAAACTTTTATTCAATTCGTGTGTTTTAACCCAGTATC
>JAHPZR010006808.1:17500-27632 GCA_019787425.1 Platygyra sinensis | reverse complement strand
ACTTGCGCATCACAAGATATGCCGGATGAACAAATGTCGAGGTTGGTTGCTGTGAAATCATTCAAACATATACGCAGCTAATGAAGAGGCTTAGAGTCAATCCCCCATCTCTCTCGATAACAGTTCGACGCTTCTTTTCATTCTGGACAATTCTGCGCTGAAACTTGGAAATTGTTGCGGCTTGTTCTCTTGTCCGTGTTTCCTACATTTGTTCATAAAAAATATTTCAGTGGACAAGAAGTGGTCAAGCTCCTTCGCAGGTAGGGTTTTAAGTCTCTCATTTGTCATACCGTTACCTTACAATTAGTGGAGAAGAGTTTTCAGATCAGTAGCCATCTGCTTATTTGTGTTTGCACATTTTTGCTTCTTTATAAAATCGTCAATGGCCTCCTGACTTTCTCCGATGCCTGATTCAGTCTCTACATTAGACGTTTCCAGATCTTCAAGATAGTAAAATTCGCTTCGGTTAAAATTCGTCTTCCTCGTTCTTATCGTAAGCTCTGTAAAACATCAATCTTTTAGGTAGTTTCTCCGCGAAGAATGAGTGTATTTACACGTTTTCTTTTCGTAGTTTTCGCTGCAAATTTTGAATTTGCCGGCTTTCGAAAACAAAAAAATACACGGCTTCTGACCGTTTCCATGGAAACGGTCCGTATGGCGAAATCCCGACCAAGAGAGAACCAATCAGAACGCTCGGATTTAACTCAAGCCTATCTTGCCATATAATAATATGGAATATCTTCAATCTATACATCTTTCAACATTGTTGAAGTGCATTACAATTGGTTAAAAAGTAATAGTTATTCAATGATTTTTCGACGTTTGTAACTCCGAACCAGTTACTTTGTGACTGTGAATTTCTTTGTGTGCATTCGCCATAACACTCTTGTGTATATTGAAAAAAATCAAATCACTCGTAGGGTAATTCATGATTTGCCACTCCAAATTATTGCTTGCTGTAGTTTCGTGTGTACAACATATCCATTTATACTTACACAAGAACTCGCTCAGTAAGTTGTACTTTTTCTTCTTTACCACATAATTTTCAAAGGTTTTCACGCGCCATCCTCCGTTATTGTCGGTCGAGGCGGGCATTGCGGGCTCTCATGTTAATTCCTGTGCCATATGTGGATACTTTTATTTGTTTGTCTCGTATTTTTCGCGATTCCTTTCCCAACGGAGCAGCACAACCTGGCAAAAACACATTTATAAATCCAGTATCTTTCGATATCCATATTATTACGAATCGCAGTAGATTCAATAAGTGGTTCGCCGTAATCGGCGTAGTCAAAATTAAATTCAAATTAACCTCAATATTCGGGTTGGTAGGAAAGCTATGAAACATGTTAACAAGGTTTGTCGGAAAGTAGCTCAAGGTAAAATTGTTGAGGAATAAACATTTTGCAGTTAAAATATATTTGTTTGCGTCCGCATAGTTTTTATCAGCTGAACTTGGCGGCCAAGAACACAAAAACAGGCAGAAAGACAGTAATTAACCACTTAAAACGCGCTGAATCCGTTGAGATTCTCGAAAATTCCATTCACATAGAGCCTTTGAAAACCCAGTTTTATTTCTACGGTTAGGCCTACCGTCCACACTAATCCGTCACGAAAACAGAGCTTTATTTCTACGGTTAGGCCTACCGTCCACACTAATCCGTCACGAAAACAGAGCTTTATTTCTACGGTTAGGCCTACCGTCCACACTAATCCGTCACGAAAACAGAGCTTTATTTCTACGGTTAGGCCTACCGTCCACACTAATCCGTCACGAAAACAGAGCTTTATTTCTACGGTTAGGCCTACCGTCCACACTAATCCGTCACGAAAACAGAGCTTTATTTCTACGGTTAGGCCTACCGTCCACACTAATCCGTCACGAAAACGCTGCTTTTCGAAAACGCTCTTCAAACCGGAGGAATTTGAAGACGCTGCATTTTCGTTTTAGTGTGGACTGAAAACATTTTGTAAACGGAGCTTTTGGAAAACGATGGCTGCTCGACTATCAAGCGATTTCCCTGCCCGAGTTTTCCTCAACAAAAATCCAAAATGATCAGTGATTTTCGCGTTTCAGGTTGAATTCCTCCGGCGAAGTGTGGACACAAAACATTTCAAACGTTTACCGAGTGAAACCTCTGTTTTCAAATTCTTCCAGCTTAGTGTGGACCGAGCCAGTCTGTGGTTTGATGACATCAAAACTGCTTTTTGTTACGCACACGTCTACCAAGATTGGAACTAACTTGTAAAATTAGAAAAAGTCTAAAGTCGTTAAACGCCAAAACGGTATTATTCGTTTAAACACAAAAAGTTTATGAAGATTAACACCTTTTTAAAGCGACGAACTTAAGTAAAAAACAAACCACAAATATGAGCATGATACGTACATAATTTACATCTCAGATCAAAATGTCTTAATTGTTTTTTTTTGTTCTTATATGTGAAGCACAGGGGAGATGGCGACAGCACAGAAGAAGAACCGAAGCTGAGAAAGTCATTATTTTTCCGTAATGCCGACAAGCCGATTTCGGTCTTCGAAAAACAACGCAAAAAGCCATATAATAAACAATTTATTAACCGAGAGTGAGGTCTATACGGGAAAATCTCAGACCAAGACTCTTACCGTAGGGATACAATTTAATGCTCTCCAACGACAGATATTTCCATGACCAAAGATTAAGCAGGTAAGGATATTTATCGCCACGTCGCACTCTTTCACATGGGTTGTGTTCACGGCGCATAAGTCGAACGCCTTCTGGTGATTCAACGACTACACTGTTTCCAGTTTTGGTTACAACATCATAAGGCTCCGGAACAAATGGTGTTGACAACTTGTTTTTGCGCTCTTGTTTTACTAACACTTGGTCACCTGGAGCTAGATCAGACTCCTGGGCATTCCTCTTCTTGTCTGCATACCGTTTAGCTTTGGCCTTCATTTCGCCATCACTGTCTCGCATCTCACTCTCTGTGCTCTCCCCTTTCAGTTCAGGTAATTTAGTACGCATCTTCCTGCCAAACAAGAGTTCTGCTGGACTCACACCCGTGGTGGTATGAGGGATTGACCTGTATGCTACCAAATACTTGCGAATATTTTTCTTCCATTCTTTTCCCTCAGCTTGAGCTATCTTCATCCTCTTGAGGAGGGATTTGTTTTGTCTTTCCACCTCGCCGTTCGCTTGTGGCCATAATGGACTATTCTTCCTGTGCTCTATACCGTTATCCTCCAAATACCGCTCAAACAGATATTTCCGAGACTTTTTTGCTATTCATGTTTTTTCTTTTTGTTCTTATCTTCTTTTTGTTTAAATTTGGTAAAAATTGACCAAATATTGAGCAGGTATAATGATATTTTGCGCCACGTGGCACCCTTGGTAAGGAGAGGGTAAATAATCAATGATAAATTAGCCTGCTCTCAGCTAATCACAGATGAAGTAATTTTCTCTTTTATACAAAAAATAATGTAACCTTGTAAATACACTCAATTCTGATTATATATAGCCTTAGATTTATAATCTCTTTTCACCAGTTAATCAAAATGCTCAAAAATATATGAAAAAATGTAAAAACGAAGAAGAAGTGCTAAATAAATGGGAAGTTTTTAAGGTGATAAACTTAATGTTTTCTGCCTACGTTTATGGATCTTTGTGGTTGCATTTGTTGTATTTTTCCCATGGCCCAGTCCGGGACAAATAGCAAACAACGTCACTGCAAACAAAAATATCGTCCTTAGCCTGGCTATTTGCTTTCTTTGCGCGTTTGAAGGTAATTCCTCCGAAATAAAAGTGACTATAGATTTTCGTTTAAACTTTGTCCACTGAATATTTATCATATGAGAACTTCAATTTTGAAATAAAAAAGGGGGTGCCCATGCTCATTAAGGAGCACTGAGGCATTGAAAATGCCCCATTTTAGCATTATTTGATGCTTCAGAAGAACACATTCCCAGTAATAATTGTAAATTTTTGTGACCGAGACTAACGAGAACATTCATTAAACTACAGTCAATACGCTGTGTCGGACACAATGAAACATTTTAAGTTCGAAATGGGCAGAAAGCTGACACAGCATGAAAAGACAGCTTTACTGCTGTTTAAAGCCAGCGTAAAGCTCTTGTAAATGTGAAAAATAAGCAGCTTTACGTCAACTTTACATTTTTTAAAGCTGAACTTTACTCCAGCTTTACGCTCGTGATTAAAGTTAAATTAAAGAGACTAAAACTTTTAAGCCAACTTTACGTTTAGCTTAATTAAATTCCTTCGACCTCAGATTTACGCCAAATCTTATACTTGACATGGTTACCAAACGGCAAATAGAAAAGACGCAATGCATCTGCTATTTTCCTTGTTTATTCAATTTTCAGCAATAGAAATCAGATTAGTTTTTCCTCAAGCAAATTTTTGATTACAATGACTGGAAAAAAGTTGGGGTGCCCGTGCTCGTTGGTGTGCTGTAGCCATTTTTTGAACTGTCAGAGCTCAATATCAAGGCAAATTCACCATGTTTTCAGTGTGCGCATGCACGAGGGCGCGCTAAATGACGCCATAAATTATGCGCAGAAAGGATGCGCAGTGCAAATATGAGGAATGACCTTAAGGAGGCTCGAAAGGGTTTCTAGCTGCACGCGCGCGCGCAATCTACACACACCATAACTAAGACACACACGTCAGCTGAATAAATCAAAATCGGCACACCGGAAGTTAAATCTTGCGTTGAATCGCGCGAACCGGAAATAACATCTGCAGCAAATACTTGTTTCTAGCTCGAATTTTGCTGGGTGACCTACCTTGATTTTTTGCATGCACGCACCATTCACGATATCACTTCAAATATAAAAGTGTCGGGGAAAATTATCCACTAGAATTTTCTGTAAGCCATAAATCGCATTTTGTTTAAATACATTTGATTCTACTAGATAAATTTTTTCCATACTGTTTGAAAAGTTAAAGAATTTAGGGAACTTTCCAACAAAGAAATAAAAATGTAGGCCACCGAATTAGTTTTTCGGATAACTTACAAAAACTGAAATTTAGTGGACTTTTTGTGGACCTTGTGCGTTGCCATGGTAACTGATATTACGTTAAATATCAAATAAAATATCCTGTTTCTCGTCAAACTAAACTCGAGTTAAGTATGAGAAGAAACCAAAGCAACTTTAGCATTGTCTCTATTTTTGTTACCTGCGAAGAAAAAGGCTACTATCGTGTCGTTTCGGTAAGACAGCTAAGTTTTGACTGCCACTCGTACTGCGGGCTCAGCCGCCGTATGCAAGGTACTAGATAACTTTTTTCCATGCTGTCTGAAAAGTTAAAGAATTTATGGAACTTAACAACAAAGAAATAAAAATGGTAGGTCACCGAATTAGTTTTTCGGATAATTACAAAAACTGAAATTTAGTGGACGTTTTCGTGGACCTTGTGCGTTGCCATGATAACTGATATGACGTCACAAGTACCCTCAAATTATAGCCCAGCAATAGAGTTGCAAGGAGACAAATAGTTTGCCCACACCATTAAACATTCTTCTCTGTAATCTTCCATCGTTCCACAAACACTGCAGCATCAAAAAACCCTTTCGAGCCTCCTTTAAGACGAAATCTCGATCTCTAAAAGCTGGTTTTCACTAGCGTTGAAGTTGCATTCGGCGTTGTAATCAGAAGAACGCGTAAAGCGATACGATCTAGTGAAAATCAAATCAATGGAGTCGGAAGTTGAACGCCGATTCTGTTTAAAACTCCGCGGCTTATGATGTAAAGAAAACTACATTGTCGGAGTCAGAAGCAGCAACGAAGAATAAACCAATCACAATTATGCCATGATTCCGGGATTTGTGATTGGCTGGTTCTTCCGCTTCTGTATTTGACTCCAACAATCTAGTTTTCACTGGATCATAAGCGACGGAGTGGGAGTCTTAAACGGTTCAAACGTCGAACTTTTCATCCACCGAACCTAATACTTATTTTGGTCGACCCGAATATTTAAGTTCGGCAGTTTGATTCATACGTCGAACTTCTCATGTACCGAACTCAATATCCGCCAAGAGGAAACCAGTGAATTTTCCAGTTGTACACTTAACTGAACAAAATAAACACTCTTCAATGGGTCAGCAGATATCTTTGATATTTATTTAGCATCAGCTAGCTGATGCTATTAATAAATAAAACACCAACAACTGTTTTTTATAACTATGTTTTGAAGAAATGTACTTCAATGCTTCGATGAAAATTCTTCAGTTTCGATCAGTTCTGTAACTTCTGGCCTTGTTTTTAAATGTTTCGGTTTGTTTTAGGCGTATATTCATCAATAAGACAGGAAAAGCATGTGAAATATTTCCAGTAACTGGTTAGATTTTTTTGCGTGGCGCCATTTCATGCACGACTGCCTTTTTGATAGCTCACTAGCCAATCACAAACTCTCTTATATCAGGAAATACATTGGCGTAACTTATGCACTAAATTCGGTACATGAGAAGATCGACTTATGAACCGAAGCCGATCTTTTGCCGTTCTATCCGACAAGCCCAGTCGGATAGCATGTTACAGTCGACCCGAATACAAATCTGCCGATCCTAATTGATTCGTACGTCGAACGTTTCATGTAATTAATAGCAACATTAGGTTTGGTACATGAAAAGTTGGACGTATGAACCGGGCCTTAGATATTTAAAACAGTTATCCTGCGAAATCGCGCGGAATATTTAACAATTAGACTGAGATGGCGAACTAATCAGATTGCTTGAAACACCAGGATCACTGAGTGTGTACATGTTGTGGTTCAATTTTATTGAACATTGTAAGTTATTTGCCAACATTCAGTTGATTGATACTACAATATTCTATACTTAAGGTCGTTTCAATACATGGGTACTGTTACCCTGCATATTTAAAGTTTCCAGGGCAACCAGTAAAATTCAAAGTTCTTACATATTTAAAAAAACCTATCCTGCGAAATCGAGTGGAATATTTAACAATTAGCCTGAGATGGGTAACCAATCAGGTTGCTTGAAACACCAAGATCACTGAGTGTGTATATGTTGTGGTTCAATTTTATTCTTGGTTCAAATCTTATTTTCCTTTGTTTTGGTTATGGTAATTTAATGGTACTGAGTTTCAAACAAAGGAAAATAAAATTTGAGGGGTTTATTTCTCATTATTATCTAGCCATGGTATATTGCAATCCCTGGGGTTTGATTGGTTTACAGGCCATGGTATATGAGCTCAAATACCATGGGCCGCAAATATAGTATGCGTTAGTGTAATAGACAAAGAATTTTTCAAGATGTTTGTGGAGAATTTGAGGTATTTCTTTGGACATTTTTAATAAAACAATTATTCCACTCGCGCTTGGATGTGAGAAGATAATATCCAACCCGGCGCTATCCACCTTGTTGGCTATCTACCATCTCATATCCAACGCGCGCTCGTGGAATAATTTTTAAATATTGAGAAGGATTATTGAGGGTCAAAGCAATAACATTTATAATAACAATAACAATAACACCCCACAGCTCCCCCACCAACCCCACCCCTCCGAAACCAAAGAAACAAATGAACAAGCAAAACAACACAAAAAGTAAAAAGAAAAGAAACAAGAATAATATTGGACTTCATTGTATAATGAACTCAAGACGCAGCCCAAACACAAGGTTCCAAGGTACAATATGCAACAGAATCTGTGTTCACAAGTTTTCATTAACCCTTTGCTCCCAGCAAGGAGTGATCAGCATGTATCTTCTCTTAAACATACTACAAGCGCCACCTCACAGTTTCTGAGAATATGAGAGTTGTTTTGATATAATGTCAAAATCTCCACACTGATTTTAAGTTAGAAATGTATGGAGACAGGAGATGGAGATCAGTTGGGAGAATTAAGATTTTGAGCTCGGGGATTAAAGGATTAATAACTGTGACAGTTGTGTTTGATACGTTGTAACTTACATTGTTGGCAATGTCATATGAATTGCTTTTGGATCAACTTTAGTCCGACAATGAGAAAAAAGGGGGACTTTTATTTATAGCAGTAATATAAAAACTTCTGAAATATGGAGAAAACTCGAGAGCTGAAAAAATGACTCAGTTGTGCTCCCTACACTCTCTTGTGCCATGCTAACCCAAGCCAAAGTTAATGATCTCCCCTGGATTTGCTCCATACATTTACTGATTTACTGCAATCTCCCACTAACTCAAAGTGATTTTTGGTTTGAAGTCCACGGGATAGAGTGCTTTTGCAGTTGATAAACTGCAGGACCATGAGGTTCTGTCAAATTAGCAGACCATTACGTCCTGGGCCTGGTTGTTCGAATGCCGCTTTGCGCTAATCCAGGTTTAAATGTTAACACTTAGTTACCCTTTAAACGAGGATTAGTGCTAATCGGCCTTCGAACAACCCAGCACTGGTAGTAAGCTGCAGTATCAAGTGGCTTTATTTCTACGCGTAGGACACCATGTGGCGGGTTATCTGACGTAGACCAGAAAATGTTCCTTATTTGAAGATGTAGCTTGTTTATTGTTTACTCCCTGTGCGGTGGGGTGAGGCAGCTATTCATCATCATCATCATCATCAATCTTTATTTATACACGAAATCGTATCATTTAACATGGTCTTCCTAGGAATCGTGTTTAAAACTAGACTAAAATACTCTAACGAACTATTGACTATAATGTTAAAAATACAAATACTTACATTATGAACTGAATAAGAGTTACAATGGGTCAAGGTGTATTAGAAAAATCTTTCCCATGAAATGCAGTTTTAAAAACATTTAAATTAGGCATTTTTCTAATCTCTGAGGGAATCTTGTTCCACAGAACAGATCCTCTGTAGTGTAGGCTAACTTTTGCAGACTCAGTTCTGGGTCTGGGGACATAATAATTTATCTATAGCTATCTAATTTATCTATTAATAGCTCTTCCTATCTATAGAGGGCGAAGAGCCAGTTGAACAGCTGAACAGAAAGCACTCGCATGCATGCGTCCCTAATAGTACAACTGCTCTCACTTATGTGATCGGTTTTTCTTTTTTTCCAATTTCCATCCCGATGACTTCACACTATCAGTTTAGAATTGCTTGTTTTCCTTCAGGTCATTTTCTTTATAATTTTACCCCTTAAAATTTAACCTCATTTGTCAAAGTGCAATAAGTCAAACTCAGCATTCTGCTGCTTGTTTTGTTTTGCTTAGCATTAGCATTCTGCAGTATTTTCAGGTCTGCAGTTCTGTTTTGTTGACAAAATATTGTTCTGTTTTTACTCTTTCTTCATAATAAACGTCAGTGATTGCAAAACACCGTTTGAATACAGTATTGTTTTATTTCCTAATTTCCAGTCCTTTGTTCCCACCCTCTGATAACTCTTTTGTGATTTAATTCTCTATCAGGAGTCAACTGTGCCACTTAAACTATTTTGGGTCATCTAAAGAATTTGTCAAAACTACCAAAACTTGACATAAAGAGCTAACAATATTTAATGAACTCAGTATACTAGTATTTGCTGAAACATTCATTTGATGAAAGTTTTTTTGTTGCACTGTTTCACTCGATGACACAAATTCCCTTCTACTGCGATGAAATAACAGATAAATTTGAAAACTTCATCCTCTGAAAATTTGCACCTTTGAATAAATATCTACTAGGGTTGAGTTTCCTATACATAGTTCAGCTGAGGGATTCTCTTTCATGAGAGTTAAACCAGCTTCTAACATCTCCTTGACCAGTTGCTAAAAGAAATTGCAAAGAAAGAGATGCAGTGAGGCTATTTCAGTTTCATAGACCATATTTATAAATGGCTGCCTCTGATTTTCTTCACTTGCAAAAATGTTAAAGACCTTTGTGAAATTAGTACACTGAGCTTATTTTCAAACCATACTCCAATTTGATGAAAAGTTGTAGCTATATTCCAAAATTGGTCAAAACATGAAAGCCGGGCTAGTGAGGCCATTTACCCTTTACCCACAGAAATGCCTTAAAAATTTATTGGACTATAACTTTGTAGCCATCGAATTTCCCTAAAAAGACTAATAAGCAAAAGGAAATTGCCAAGCAGCCATCTATGAACAAGGTCTATAAAAAATCCAATGACATGTGTTTGCATGCTACCAGTCATAACAGTAATGATGTGGTGAAAGTGAAACTATTGTATGTGA
>JAHPZR010006808.1:0-12500 GCA_019787425.1 Platygyra sinensis | reverse complement strand
GGGTACCATTCCTTAGCCGATAGAAAGTCCACACCCACAGTCCAGTCAATAGATGAACTTCTTCCGGCTGTGATGCGGAAAAGAAGGTCAGTCATCGAGGACGCGTTGTACGTAAAATTGCAATAGTGATTGCCATTGAATTTCCCGTTGGGCCAATTTGTACAGTGAACCGCCGTACACTTCTCTGTGACACAAGCCTGAGGATGAGTAAACATAAACGTAAGTCCTGTAATAGTGGTCTAAAGCAATCAAAGGAGACAATATTGGCCATTATTGTATTTCTAAGTTAGTACGTGCGCTGTGATTGGTCAATTTAGTGGTCCGTACTCTCCTGCACGGACCGCTAAAACTTGAAGTTGTTTTTTTTGTGTGGCCAAACTGTTATGTGATTTATCGCCAAACTTTCTCAACTTATATAGCAAATAAGAGTTTAAAACTTTCCCTTACTCTAAATTGTGTACTAAGGCGTGATAACGTTTTGCTTTCAACCTGCTTCAGAAATTTGAAGCCGTTCCTCATGAATGGAAATCGTTCCCGAACCCTTCAGACACACAATAGAGATATAATAAATATCTTACTAACCTCGTCTTCTCGGTCCGTACCGTAAGTTACGAATCCTCGTTTTTTCCCCCTACGACTTATGGCCCGCGTGCTTCGCGGTGGGGCCATAAATCGAAGGGGAAAAAATTCGGTCCGTAACTTACGGCACGGACCTCAATTGCTGGAACTCGTTTAGTAAGAGGTATCAATTATATGGATGCCAGCGTTTTATCGGAAATTATAACATAGATTGGACCCTGCGCGCGCTCTGATTGGTCAAAAACCTATGTTTTATCAGAGTATAAAACATAGAAAAAGCGTGTTTTATTGTTTGCGCGCGTAAAATCTATATCATAAAGCAAATGAAGAAGCCTAAGCCGTGTATTACACTGTGATAAAACACTCCAGTCATTTGAGAACACTCGAGAAATGTAGAAAACACTCGCCTGCGGCTCGTGCTTTCCACATTTCCCTCGTGTTCTCAAATGCCTGTCGTGTTTTATCACAGTGTAATACACGGCTTAGGCTTCTTTATTTGTTAACTAAAACACTCGTATATTTTATTATTACACTAGTGAAAATACGAAAAAAATTATGTAAGGAATGTCCCAGATGTGTGCGCGCGCTTGATTTTCCCGCCTTCAGGATTCCTGATACTTGCCGCTCATTTGTCATAATTTATCCATATAATAAAAAGAAAATTACACCTTAGCTCGAGGATATGAAGTTTATGTTCTTGTGGCACTCGAACACAAAACTTCATACCTTCTCGCCACTTTGGAATATCTTCTATATATTTGGTTCGCCTTTGTACCTTAACAAAATTGCCAAAGAATGATAATGTTGTGCTCTCCCTTCAATAATTTATTTGGTGTCTGATTTTTGACGCCGCAAGAAAAAAACAAAAATGGTCATAATTTTACCGATATCTTGACTAAAAGTCAAAGCGAGGAACTCTTCACGACGATGCCCCTAAACGCTTTAACTGCCAAAGTAAAATTTTAATCACATTATTCACTTCGAAGCGAAAGGTTTTAAGACTTTCTTTTAAACTTTTAAGGCTTTACCTCAATCTTTGCAACTGATCCAATTACGGGATTCCAAGCATGCGGTATGTTTACATGAACCAGTGTCAAATTACCATCATAAAGCTCTGGGTCACATATGGTGGCCTGGTACATGAAGGACTGGTCAGCCTTTGGTCGTTCAACCTGGTTGGTGACGTACAAGGTTGGTAGAAATCGGATGGCTGTCTGACCAGCGGTTCCTCCAAAGAGAATAGCTGTTAGAGTAAAGACATATTAATTCCAACCTTTGGGTCCTATCTCATATCATTTCAGTTTTATTTTTGTTTTAATCAATTAAACATTACTAAATCTTAAACCTCATCTCAAGACTTGCACTTTCCTTTGCTGTGGCTGCTCCGAAGATTTGGAATACACTGTCTCTGGAACTTAAGACTTATAATTCTCCTGTTGAGTTCAGTTAATTAAAACAGATCTTAACACTTCTCTGTTTACTGAGAAACGGCAACATTGATTGACTTCGTTACATAAACAGAAAGCTTTGCGAGATTTTACATGAGTCGTATTTCTAGTAATTTGTTTTTAGTAGATTTGCTGTTTTTATCTTTAGCCTTTCCCTTCTATACTTGCCTAAGCTTGCCCTGAGGGACCACGGTCCTTGCAGGGTTTGTGACGTTAGCTAGGAGATTCCTTTGCTAACTAATTGATGCAGCAGGTAACACTCTACCAAATCTAATTTTTGAGACGGATTGAATAAATGCAGCTTGAGTTTAAGACACGAAAGAAAAACTAGAAATTTTTCCTCAAAAAATTGCAGGGAAGTACGCCTCTGCACCGGTTGTTCGTTATTGTTCAAAATTCCACCTTTCCTTTTTGTTCAGATGAATTTTTTCCATTCAAGGAAGCACTATTAAACAAGTAACAAACCCACCAAAAAATTATCAGCTGATCTAAAACGGGGCGGAGCACAAAAGACGAAACGTCTCGTCTGGAGTGGTTGTTCCCGTAAACATTTTATTTGTGCGCGTGAGCAAAACCAAGCGTTGCAGCAATAATAGCCTGGATGGAAACGCAAGAAAATTTAGTGTTTTAGTGAAAATACAGTTTCAAGCACTTGGACTGCATACAGTGTATAGTGTAGAAAGCGGCCAACAAACACCAAATGGGGCTCAAAACGGTGGGGTTTTCTTGCGAAAATCTCCAGGACTGAAATATTTCCATATTTCACTGCCATATTAGTCCAAATCTTCAAAGGTTGTATACAAACATAGCAGGCACATAGCAAGTCCTCCATTTTTCTTCTAAATATTATTTCTTCGATAAATTGTTCATTACGACTTCTTCGGCTTCAAAGTTTTGCTAAGCTGTGTTTTCGACCTACTCAGCAATATCGGTTGCTTTTTAGTAACGACAAGGCAACAAATTCACCTTTTAGGCGTTAGATTTTACGTGTAGTGTCACGTGACATATAACCTGAGGATCAGGCCTTTCTTAGCAAGAGGGTAGGCGTAGGGAGGAATTGCAGAGAAAGGCCTGACACAAACGTTTTTATTGGATCATGTCGTGCATTCAGATTCTGGACGTTGCACGGATTGGATAATTTACAATTCACCCTGACGTCACACCACCGGAAATAAAAATTTCATAATGGCGTATTCTGTGAACTGATCTCGACGAGTACGAAAACTTCACTAGCTATTTATTTCAATGTGATCATGGAAAGCGACGACTTCAAAACGGTTCTTGAAGTCGCTCTACAGTTCTTTCCTGGAATTAAACCTAAAAGAGAGAACAGAAATTGTGCCTCGAAAGCATGCTTGTCAAACGAAAAGACTTCTTCCTCAGGTTTTTGTCGGGATATGTCCGATATCAGACTGGTTATTTCATTGTCCAGCTCTGAGCATTGGTCAGAAAACAAAGCTCTCTTTGTTTAGTGAGGGTCTTCGTTGAGCTCCTTCAGCTTCATTTTCACAAGGGCTGCTTGCCTTTGGAGTTACTTCAGTTGCGAGATCGCTAGTCTCGGACAGGAAGAAAACTACTAGCTGTCGAAGGTGTCGAAGGTGTTTGTGGCCGGGAGCGCTTAAAGCTATAAGTCTTTCGCCTCGTGGAGTGCCCTACCACCCCCCAATGCCTCCCGTAACTCAGCAAAAATTATGTAGCAATTCGCTATTTTCCTAGTGCATTTTTTGCAAACAGTCCTTTTGCCATCTTAACTATATATCTTGGGACTATACAAAACATGGACCGGGGTCCATGGACCACCCCATGGACCCGGTCCATGGACCACCCCTAATTTTCAACAGGAAATCGCCCCTGTTAATTAAGTTTCTCTCCCCTTAATATGAAAATTTACTGGAGGTCAGGGTATGAACAAAAACACAGCCTCGTATTTATTGCTTACGTCCTTGAGGGTTTGTCTCGTAGTAGCGGGTTGCTTTGGGATCACACCCCATAAACGGGAAGACCACAAACTCGTTTTGAGATACAAAAGATCTACAGCCGTAGTCCATTTCTACCCCCAATATTTTCATTCCAGCTTGTAAATTTAATAGGAGAGCAAGAATAAATTCAGTTTTCGTATTGAACGAAGCGTGACCTTGGAGGTAGGTTGCCGGATAACATAACTCGCTCCAGCCCCTTTGCGCTTCCTCGTCCAAGATGGCAGCTGTTTTGAAACGATCCAAAGATTAGGTGGGTATTTATTGCTCTTACCCACGAAGTGCGCCTGTATTGCAAGCTAGTATGTACAGTCGCAAGGCTTTGTTGTACTACCCTGTGTAAAACCGCTAACCCAGTTTGTTACGAGACAAACCCTCAAGGACGTAAGCAATAAATACGAGTCTGTGTTTTTGTTCATACCCTGACCTCCGGTAAATTTTCATATTAAGGGGGGAGAAACTTAATTAACAGGGGCGATTTCCTGTTGAAAATTAGGGGTGGTCCATGGGGTGGGTCCATGGACCCGGGGTCCATGGGGTGGTCCATGGACCCCGGTCTATGTTTTGTATAGCAAAGATATCAGTGACGTCACCTATTGTTATTAATATGCCAACCAGAAAACTATTGGCTGGTGAAACAAAGAGTTCTTTTGTTTAACGTTTTCAACATTTAAATAACAAAAACAATGTTTGTAAACAAATATCTTCGCTATACGTCCATATATCTTGAATGACAACAATTCTCAACTCAAGCAATAATTCCACAAGAATTATAGGTTTTCACACAAAGCATTAGAGACCTCTTTGCTAAAAGTTTCAGCAAACAGCGGCACTGTGGCGACACAGTTTCCATACTCTGTGTGAAAATTTGCGAGGCAAATTGTGCAAATATTCTCGGAAACCCGCACGAAATTGAAAACAACCGCCGTTGCACGCAAAGTTTATGCAAAGTAGATATGACAGGCGTAAATAATTCTGATTGGCTAATACATGCACTGACGGTTGTCACGCTATGAGGAGGTGGAAGACCGCAATAAAGACCCTTGTGTCAGGCTTTTCTTTGCCGGGTGGTTCCTTCTTTTACCCCGGGAGAAAGAAAAGCCTGATGCTCTGGCTACGTGACATATGATGTAAACCAACCGGGAAAGTTCGGACATTCTTGTCAACCACGCACTAAACGTGTACGTCTTCTACTATAGTTTTCCCTCTGCTCTAAGTCTTTGAACTTGAAATTTTCAAAATGGCAAAAAAAAAAAAAAAGAAAAAAGAATAAAAGCGACTTCAACACTATGATTATCGCAGAACATAAAAAAATATTTGCAGAAAGGTGGCGTTTCAGTAAGCGGATATTTGAAAACTTCGCTCGTGGAATCGCTTCCGCAGTCGAAAGAATGGTTTTGCCAATGAATCCAAACTTCGAAAAAGATCAAACCATGCACTGATGCTGAAAAATTATTAATTCATGACATTCTAATTCCCAATTCATTTTCCCTGAAGACCGTGAACAGCTTCAACTCGTGGCCGCCATTTGGGTTGTACGACAATTTTAACTATTTCATTTACTACTCCACCGATTACGAGTTGCGCTAACAACTTTAGACGTACAGAGTATTTAAGAAATACCGACAACTGATGAGATCCACATGGAGGATCGAAACCATGGTCGTGCCTAAACTAAGCCGAACAATGGCATATACAACACGCAACACAGTCAACAGACGTGCGCGTAAAGAGTTACATTTGAATTCTGTGGTACTAGAACAATCAAAGGAGAAATAAGTCTATACATCGAGCTCCATTAGCACGATCAGATAATGCAAGAAAAGCATACGAATTTCTCTAGACAGTGTTTCAAGGTCCGTTTAATCAACCGTTAATTAACATACAGCGTTGTAAGATAGAAAGAATATAACTCGATCTTAGTCTAGTTGGACATTGATAGTGCATATAATCACGTGCATATTGTAACTACCTCCCTTTTAAAAAATTGAAAAAAAAAACCCAACAAAAATAAACTAATAAAAAGTGTCAGTCAGTTCAGTTCGGAATCAATGGGCTATAAGAAAAATCCATCAGCTGTCGAGTCTAGTCACTTGAGGTACGCTTGGTTCTTCCTGACTCGCTCTGACCCCCGGCATTGTTCCGGGACAGTCACCACTTCAGGGTGTGGCTCACGAGGGGCATTACTCTGGTAAGGGTAGACGCTGCAGTGATAGTTGCCTTTTCATCTGCACTGGCCATATCCGGTTCTGGCGCTGTGATGATGGGCTCAACTGATGGTTCAGACGTTTTTCGCAGGTGCTGTCGGTTTCTGCGTTAGACTGCTCCGTCGTCCGTTTCAACGGTGTATGACCGTTCGTCAAGCCTTGCAGTGACTTGCGCCAAGGCTTGTCGCCAAGTTTGAATGGCTTCATTCTAACAACATCGCCTTCAGATAGACTGGGTAATCCTTTGCGGACCGGTTGTAGTACTTGGCTTGAGCCTACTGGCGCTGTAGCTGCTCTTTCTTTTCAACTTCCAGGTTTATAGTCCTGGGAAGTAGTAGGCTCTGGCGTGGTAGGAAGGAAAGTTTTGGCCCTTCGGCTCATCAGACGTTGTGCTGGGCTAGTCGTCATCCTTTGAGTGGGTGTGTTTCTTTGGTCGAGTATGGCGAGGTATAGGTCGGTTCCAGCCCGGATTGATTTCTTCAGAATACACTTCGCTGTCCTCATCCCAGACTCGGCCTTGCCATTGGCTTTGCTATTTCCAGGGCTACTGGTAAGGTGCTCAAAATCCCATTTTTGGAGAATTCAGCGACTTCGTCCGCTGTAAACTGTGGCCCATTGTCGCTGATCACCTGATCAGGTATGCCGTAGCGGGCAAAGTGGCCCTTAAGCTTTAGAATGGTGGAGCTGGCTTTGGTGTTTGGCAACCAGTCCACCTCCCAGAAATTGCTGAAGTAGTATATGGTGACCAGGTAGTCTTTGCCGTCAAGAGTAAAGATGTCTGTGGCGATCTTCTCCAAAGGACGAGATGGGACCTAGTGGGACATCATTGTCTCTTTTGCGTGTGTAGTGCTGTCGTTCTCTACACGTTTCACACGCGGAGATGTGGTGCTCAATTTCTGCAGACATGCCTGGTCAGTAGATACATTCACATGCACGCCTCAGACAGGCTTCTATTCCGAAGTGGGAAGAGTGAATCTTTAGCTTCATATCTGCGCGAAGGCTCTTTGGTATCACGGCGGAGTTCCCTTTGAAAACCAACCCATCTTGTACGGTCAGCTCGTCACGCATGCTGAAGTAAGGGTGTGTCAGTGCTGGAGCATGCTCCTTCTTCTCAGGCCATCCCAGTTTCGCAGACACTGGTCCTTCGGGTCTCCGCTCTTATTTGGTCCAAACGCTGGTCAGATATGGGCAGATAACGGACCATGTTGACTGATTCGAACTCATAAATTTCTTTGCCTTTGAAGGGCAGGTAGGCCCTTGACAGCATGTCGGCCAAATGCATATGCATGTTTTCGCCACGCTCATAGTGCACGGTGAAGTCGTATTTCTGTAATATCATAATTAACTGGAGCCGTCTAGGTGCTTGAGCGAGTGATTTCTGTAGAATCATTTCCAGTGGCTTGTGGTCACTTTCGATGTGTACATGTCGACCAAATGTGTACTGGTTGAAACGCTCAAGAGTGAAGACAATCGCCAGCATCTCTTTCTCTATTTGTGCATATCGGGATTCTGTATCGTCGAGGGAACGACCTGCGTACTCTATAGGCTTGCCATTCTGAAGTATTGCTGCGCCAAGGCCACTCTGACTCGCAACACACTGTATCTTGAGGTACAGGGAAGGGTCGTGGCAACGTAGAACAGGCGATTCTGTTACTAGCCGCTGCACGTTTGAGAACGCCTGGTCTTGTTCCGAGGACCATTTCCATGGATTATCCTTCCGTGTTAGGCGACGAATCGGTTACCTGACTTCAGACAGTTTTGAAAGGAACTTGGCTAGATAATTGACAAATCCGTTGAGACGCTGAACGCCCTCCACGTCTTGTGGCTTCGGCATTTTTGTGATGGCCTCTACTTTATTATCAGGTTTCAGGCCCTTGTTCGTCAGGAGATGCCCCATGAAATTTACTTCGCTCATCCTCAGCTTCATCTTGTCTGGGTTAAGGACAATGCCGCGGTCCTTGCACCTTTGAAGGAGAGAGATCTTGTAGATTCCTGTCGTGGTTTGCAGTGGCTTCTTTGTCGGTCTCTCCGGTGCCATAAATCAGGATGTCGTCCGCAATGCAAAGAACAACAGGTAGGTTTTCCAGTTCATGAGTTAAATGCTTCTGAAATATCTCGGACGAGGCGGAAAGACCGAAAGGCAAACGAATCCATCTGTACCTTCCATAGGGTGTTGCGAAGGTCGTGAGTGCGTTGGACTTAGAGGCGAGGACGCAGTGCCAGTATCCCGATTTGAGGTCAACAGTCGAGAATACTCTTGCTTTTGGGAGCTCCGGGAGTATGTCGTCAAGTACACGAAGCTGATACCTTTCTCTCTTCAGGGCGGTGTTAGGTGGGCTGGGGTCGATACAGATTCTCAACGATCCAGATTTCTTCACGGCCACAGCAGGACTGCTAACACACAGAATGGGTTCATTGATTGGAGCTATGACCTCCAACTGCTGTAGTCGGTCCAATTTCATCTCAGCTTCTTTTTGAGAGACGTTGGGACACGGTGAGGCGGTGCGAGACGGGAGTTGCGCCCTGTTCGACTTCAAGATGAACCGTTCCTGGTAGTGCTCCTAGCTCCCTTTGAAACACCTCTGGGTAGCCTGCTACTATCTCATCAGCCGTCTGTACATTCTTAACCCCTGTCCTTGGTCGTTCAGGTGGTTTTGCGATCTTGAAGTTTTGTGTGTTGACAGTAACTAGGCCCATCAGTTGAGCTGCCTTTGCTCCTATGAGTGGGGTCAATTGCCTGTCAACAGAAGGGAATTCGACCGAAAACTTGTTCTTATTCTTTGGATTGGATCGACAGGAACCTAGTGGCTTTAGTGTTGTGTCGTTCCACATTTGTAGCGTCTTGGTGGTGGACTCAAGCTTCTTATCAGCCACAAAGTCGACCGAAATGACATTCACCGAGGCGCCGCTGTCTAGTTGAAATTTCACCACTGTTTACAAGCATCTCAGTATAGATTACGTTTTGGGGTAATCATGCTCTTTCGTGACGGCGTGTATCCATTCTTGTCCCTAGAGGCCGCGCTCCTTTTGGTCAGCACCAAGAATCGCGACCTCTGGCCAGGTCCAACGGCTTTGTAAACACAATAGATTGAGACCAGGACCAATCAGATTTGTCAGCCTTGACTATGAGCATGCGCAGAGTGACGGAAAGTCCGTGAATCGCGGACTTCCGGTGTTGGACCTGGCCAGAGGTCGCGATTCTTGGTGCTGACCAAAAGGAGCGCGTCCTCTGGGGACGAGAATGGGTGTGTATCATTTCCGGTTGTGCAACAATGCTTGTAATGTACTCCAAATCGCTTTCATTGGAGGATTCATCTCTCAGGTTGTACACTTTTTTGGTCGGAGTTGTACAGGTTATCGCGAAGTGATTTCTGCCACCGCAGTTTGTACATTTCGCGCCCCACGCCGGACACTTTCCCTTTTCGAAAGGATATGCTTTGCCACAGAATTTACAGGTCTTCGTCTTCCCCGCGCGGCTCCTCTTAGACTTGTCATCACGGCGGCTTGACATCGGGCAGAATGCTTGGACATCATTAATTATTCATAACCACTGAAGCACGGAATAAGAGAAGGAAGAGCCGAAATCAGCATGTTGGCGTTAATAAAACTCGCTTTCCAGAATTACAGAGGAAGGTTTCATCTTTAATTTGCACATTAAAAGAAGAAGTTTTACAAAGTGAAAGGCCTATCCCTTTAACCTTGAAAATGACGAAAAACGGGAATTTTGAGTATGGAAGCCGATTTCCAGAGCGATTTTCTGAAAAATGAAACTAAATTCCAAACGGCCAAGTGCGGGAAATGGAGGATTGATCTTTCCTGAAACAGAATCCGTTTTGATTTTGAAAATTGGTGAAATATAACCACTATCCCTTTCAGTTCTCAAATTTTGAGTCAGAGTTCCGTTCGAAAATGGCGCTTGCTAAGTCTGATGCCATTGTTTTGCCATTGTTTTCAGCCCTTGGCTGAATAACAATGGTTGCCAAGACGAAGCAAAAGCCTAGGGCCCCAGTGGATCGAAATGCACCAATGGATGTCGCGTATCAGACAAAGGATTTTCTTATGGCACAGAAAGCGACATTAACTCTTCTAGAAATGTATATGTCGGCGTACTAAGTCGGCGTACGGAGTACAGTGATCAAACCAGTCCGCAGTCTAAGCTGTTTTCAGTTTAGGGAGTGATCTTCCGTCTATGAGATCCGTCGTTAAGGAATCTAATGTTAAAATCTCTTAAATACAGAAGCAAAGCTAAACATTTGAGCGTCTACCGTTTCCGCCCGAAAAATAGTCAAAACGGCAGTGTTCTCATTTACGACACAATCAGACATGTTGTCGCGTCCGCAGAGAAAATTCGACGTTTTATCGGTTTGTAGTGCTTTATTAGCGACCTTCATATCAGACTACGAGTGCGAGATTGAGTACGAGTACGCATTGCCAGAAATAATGGACATTTCACGCCTGTGATTAATTGTCAGCGGCATCTCATTTTCAAAATGGCGGACAAAAACTATCGCAGTCGGGGAAAACGTGTTCCGTACGATATTTTAAATAATTTGAGCTCTATGGATCTGTTTTACGAAGAAAAAAGCGAGAAAAAAACATCTTCAAAAAAATTTTTTAGGTATCTACCAGGGCGAGCGGCTGATAGCAAGGAAACAGGACGCAGATGTGCGTAAAACTTTACCTCACTAGGCACATGCACACAGCCCCGTAGCTTTGAATAAACGTATCATTAACGAATGATGGACTCACTCCATCCTTTTAGGGAACCAAATTTCTTGTAACATGGAAATTGTACAGCTCATTTGAGAATACCTGGGAGGCTATATACTTTGTGGGCCGGTGTGTTATAATTTTCCCGCGTTTTACTTCTATTAAAACCAAGCCTGGTATGCTAATCGAGGACTTTTAGAAGCCTGGAACCTAGTTTGCAAACAAAATGGCGACTGGGTGAAGTTTGGGTTTGCGAAGCTTTTCCTTTTGCCAGTCCAACCAAAACGGGTCGTTCACAAATATGGCCTCCATTACAGAACTTTAGCTGGAAAACTGAGGGAAATAATGGCCTGTGGGAGTATTTTGCAGTACAGAAATCATCCTTTTTTTGGCTGTTTAGGAAAGATCTTACATCGCAGAAGTTATATCGAGTCGGGCAAAAGGGTTTATCCTCAAATCGACGAGTACTTCGCACGACTTCGGCAAGATTTTAAGACAATGTATGAAGAAATGGAGCGTACAACGAAGGATAAAAGTGGCAACTTCAGGAAGTAAGTAAACCTACTTTAAATTAGCCGTTTTTAATCTAGATGAGAAGGTTACACAGTACTTATTATGTTTCGAGTCGGGCACCGGAGACCCGTAAGCCCACAATCGATATATTTGAACAGGTTTCCTTTTCTCCATACATTTTCTTATACGATTTCACAGCCATTTTGGCCTGAGTGCGCACGCGCAACCGCCATCTTGACCCAAATTTCTGGCAATGAGTACGAGTTTTCAAACCGAATTACTTGCCTCCTATAATTACCTATCAAAACAGTCTTATCCGCTAACCTATGATTGTGCGTTAGTCAGCAACGGAAAAGAGTTAAATTGAGGTTCGGAGGATAGAATTAGCCCCGCGGAATTCCAAAGTCGTACTCGCACTGACTTGTTTTCGTCAAATCTGAAGGTCGCTTATTATAATATTACGGTCTGTAACTTTCGATCAAAAGCAACAGATCTCCAAAGCCCATACATTTTTGGTTGTAAAATATGCGCATATGTGCGATTTTGTGTGACAAAAAAGAAACAATGGCGCGCTACGTTCATTGTTTAGTTTGCCGCCTTCATTCAATTAATGAGCATCGTTGTGCGTCCACGGCAACCAATGACTGAGGCTCTTTCTCAGCGTAACGTGTGATAATGTCAGATCTACAAACTGAAAGTAAATGTGCTGTGAACAATAGGCATTCTGTCCGATGAGGCGGGTGCTTATCTTGCACGGTGTGAACATCTTCGCTCTGGGCGGCCAAGATCGTTTTCAATTGCAAATTTGTTGCTTCAGAACTCTTTCACAGATCGATACACTTCGATAGAGTAAGACTCCGTTCTTGTAGAGGCCGTTTGCGAGTGCGGTGATCTTGAATGCCCAGGACGATCATGTCGAGAATGATCGAAACACGCATGCAATCACCAAAATTACATGTTTTCGCGAATGTGGCGGCTGCTGCGAAGAACCAGGTGGTGGTGCTTCAGGCACCGTTTCTGAGTCGCACTCCAAGATTATGTCAGCTGTGTTTTGCGACTCTGTTAGT
>JAHPZR010006807.1:25000-37950 GCA_019787425.1 Platygyra sinensis | reverse complement strand
TGATAAAAAGGGTGCATATCCAGATCGTGCTATTTCAAATGCCTGTCGGCTTTCTTCTAATTCATTTCTTAGCTGGCGAAGTTTATCTATATCAGTTGCATCAATCCATAACATGTCGACAGTGTCAACACAGTTCCTTAATTTAGTTAAAGCATCTTCATAAATCTTCTTCTTAAATGGCAACTGATACTCAAAACCTTTTTTTGTTAGGGTACGTTTCCTACCTTCCAATTCATCACATGTCGGCTGAGCCTCTTGCATATTCTTTGTACTCTTTATCGATTCATCTTCACTGGGTGTGTTTTTCTGCACAGGCGAAGACGCACTCATCTTGAGATGATCCAAGATCCAATGTCCAGGTGTCCAGTCCACGGACTCGCATCCAAAAGTTTTACTGTTACCGGCGACCTTTCGCACGATAAATAGATCCGAATTCGATCCAAACAATTCACAATCACAGTGCTGGCAGAATTACAACTTCTCTTTAATATCCTCAGCAGGTTACAGAAAGAAGCGTAAAACTAGGAAGCAATACATGACAAAGGAATCGATAAGAAAACGAGCCGTGTTCGAGTCAGCTTGTTGTGACAAAATACACGAAAATCTTAAGAATGCACAGTAAAAACAGAACGAAATCGAGCTACGAATTACCTTTGTCCAGCGACGAGGGTAATGGACTGGTCTAAATCTAAAACAATCTAAGGCAAATGCTCCATTGTAGAACAAGCAAGACAACTCCGACTGCTCTATATCACGTTATTTTCCAACGCACGTGTTTTCGGGAACGCGCGCTAAGAGACTCGGGAAATTACCCAGGTATCACTGGGCTTAGCGTTAGCTACAATTACAATATATATGTTCTAAAGAAGAGTCGCATTAAAACTCTTGAATGTTTTTTAAATAGAGACCTGATTCCTTCTCTTCTCTGCATTCAAGTGAGTGAACGTGTTTCATGTGACTACGATCAAGAACAGTAGACGAGCTCTCTGTATATCTTAAGGCGATGACTTTACCTTGAAGATGTTTGGGTCGATAAATTTGTGTTCAATTAGGGTTTTGGGTGGTCGATTTTTTCAGGTCTTACAGAAAACTAGAAAAACAAAGGTATCGTTGGCGTCCTTAACAATAATCTATAGTACAAAAGTGTAAGGAAAACAGCGTCTAGAAAAGGTTGAAGCCATTGTCGTTGATCAGCGGTGTATCAGAAGCATGCGCCTTCGCTCCAGTTTTTAAGCATTCTTTCTGTTGAGAAGACAGCGTAAATGTTTCATTCATATCTACCCTAAGCCTCCGCGGGTGGGGGTGGGGTTGGTGTGGGTGGCTTTCCTATGTACAAGCTATATGCGTAGGTGCCACTGTGCAGGGTATGGATTTCACACAGTTTAGTGTAGGATAGGATATAGAGAAAAGTACCTGAAAATTTAAAAGATCTGTTTCAGCCCCAAAGTGTCAATTCAGCCCTGCTGGCCAAAGTCTGATTCAGCGCCTCCTGGAGCCATTTGAGCGTAATCTGGGCCAAAAAAGCTACATCAAAAAGCTATTCCAGCCCACGTTAGGGCCCATTTCAGCCCAGGGACCAAATCAGCCCTAGCTAATTGGACTGTATTGGCCTTGATTTAAGGGAGCCAAATTGGACTCAAAAATAGGACTGTATTTTACTCACCGAAACGGTCCTATTTTTAGGGCTAAAACAGATCTTTCTTATTTACAGTGTACAGAACGGGGGTTCTCGTCGTACCTTTAAGTGATTAAAAAAGAGCAGTAATGGTAGCTCTTAGGGTGCATAACCTTGAAAGGTTCTCAGCGGGAGCTTTTAAGGAACCTTTAAGGACGTTCGCGCCCAATAGTTCCCACGTACAGATTTTTTTTAAAACTGTGACTGCAGGTAGAAAATGATAAAATAAGATTAAAAACGTAAAAAGAATCGGGGTCGCGGAACTTGTTTTTTTTTTAGGATACAATGTAAGGCGTATCACAGACCAAAGCATTTCTAGGATTTCCAGTCACTCGAAGCGATTCTGGCCGCATTCATTACTATCGGGATATATATAAGTTGAAGAATCATATCTAAGTTATGTGTGTTTAACACAGCGTATATAGGCCTATTTGATAGATCTTTGCTACATATGTCATTGAATCAGGTAGAATTAGCCTTAAAAAAGGCAACTTCTAAGTCGCGCACACCTGTATCCATATACCAATTCGACCCTATTTGAATAGTGTATGTGAAATAATTAAACTTCCCACGTACGGGTTTTTTTTTTGTTTTTTAGTATAATGGAAAGAATCAGAAAAGGAAGTGATCTGCCGAAAAAAGTGGGGGTCAACGAGCATCAAGCAAAAATATTCGCAGATCAAGTTACGGCAAAGGTCATCAGATTTATATTTTGTTGCGTTTATACTCGGTGCTCGCGCTTGAAATACATGACGTGGCACGCGCCACTTCATGTATAGCGTGCGCACTAGAGTGCGCAGTAGCAATGGGCGCGAACGTCCTTAAGGAAAAAGTATGACAGGAGATGTTTTGTTTTAGAATTGGTACCCAGCCTTAACACTTCTTAGAGGAGAAAAAAACCAAGGCACACCAACAAAACAGGATCTTGGTTCCTCTTAGGGGTTCTTTTTGAAATGTCTGACGAAGACCCCGGGGTCTAATCCTTCTCTTTTGTTACGTGTGCGTCTTATGAGAACTCTTCAGTTGTAACCTCGATTCCAGGCTCTCTTTCCTTTAAAGCACTGAACTTAATTTTCTCTGAGACTAAAAAATTCCACGGGTCTTGAAAACAAGGACGATCAGTGAAAATTGTACTATTACCGTAAAATTGCGCAAATCAGCCCCGTAAATTTTTGTTTTTCTTTCCCGTTCGGGGCCTGACGGGAGGGGGTGGCTGTATTGCAATTAAGGTATTTGCAAGTCTGGTATAGTTCAGTTTCTGAACTCTCTCTACCTCACTGTTTACGGGGATTACACGCCTTCTCCACAGTATGGGTCAATTTGCCTTTAAGTAGAGTGCGGTAAGCGAAGTCTGAGCTTTAGGTGTGATAATAGTTTACCAACAGGCTCGAATTCCGGGGCTCTCTTTCCAATCTCGGGTCGGCGTAAGCTTCTGACCGAGCCGGAGAGACTCTGGGATTGAAACTGGTTCCCCTCACGTTACTTCCCGAAAAAAGACAGCTGGAGGCTGGAGGAGCGCGGGCTCAATTTCTAAACAGCAGCTGATAATCGAGCCTACGAATGTTTGGGCTTAATCCTAACACAAACTGAAAGTCAGCTTGAATGAGCGGGCTGAAATAGGATCTTATGTGAATCTATGCAATATCTATAGATTCACATCAGGGGTGATGGGCTCCTGACATCAGGTAGAATCACTAAAACGGTTCACCGAGGTGACAAGTACTGTTCAAAAATGTACCATATGCAAAAATAGGCATTACAGATAATATGCTAAGTGACAAAGAAAACAGGGAAATTAGAGAAGGCAATGAAGAAACAGCAGTTGAAGATTAACGGCATTATCCATTTTATTTCCTTAAACAGTGGCTTTTTGATCTAGAAAGTACCTGCAATACACATGTCTATAAAATTTGTAATGTATTGTTTGTATATAATTCATTGCATTGAATAACATACTAATGTAAATAAATACGTAAATACATCCTTATCGGTAACCTCTACTGAATTGCCATCTTTGCCAAAGAGGGCAAGCTAAACTAGCTCCTGCTCTGTGATTGGCTACCTTGAGCATGCAAGATGAAGTTATTTTGCACACTGCAAGGATCACCCACTGTGTCCCCACGCTTGCTAGGTCAAGATGGCTTGTCATAATGGCCACAGCGTCTTTTGTCATTGTACTTTATTTAAGCAATAGACCACGAGTTTCTAAGGTTTATAGGCCGTTGAATCACGCGGGATGTTGGTAGAACACGAGAAGAATTCGTAAATCACGAGCAGCAGGCGAGTGATTTACGAATTCTTCGAGTGTTCTTCCACCATCCCAAGTGCTTTATCATGCCTAAAAACTATAGAAACTTGTGGTCTGTTGCTTTTATATAAAAATTCAGAAGACGCTCGATTTGTCCATGGGTTTACTGTCACAAAAACACCACAGCTGATTGACCAATCAGAGCGCGCGCATTGATTTGATCACTTTATAAATAGCCATATTATAGATTTCAAATCAAATTCTAAGCTGTCTTTCACCAGTATTACAACAGCACACGGTTGGACGTGTGTGCAAAAAAAAAAAAGCATGAAAGCGGAGAGAGGGCGAACGGATTCGCTCCGACGAAGGGCTAACGCTAACCTGCGATCAGGCGTCCTTTTCTTTTGGCGGCGGGAAGGAACGCCTGATACAATTACTTGACTATTCGTCTGCCGCCCCCTAATTAAAATATCTGTCAGTGCGAATGTCGGCGATGCCATCAGGCAATGAATCTGTCGGAATTACCGGAAGTCGCCTCGTTGGCGGGAATTACACAAGGCACGAACAGCGATGAATTTACATACAGTGCGGTACAGTACAGCCGAGCAAAGTATGGTTAATTTTGTAAAACGCATCCTCCTGTTTGGTTCGTAAATAAGTAAGTTTCAGAGGCAGAACAAGAAATGGTATCCTTGTGCGTCTAACGTGTCAATTGATAAAGGTACCGTTCCTCTCTGTAAGCCAACAAAAAGCAACGACCATGAACGGTGGTTTTTGATGTGGAACAACACTTGGAATTAACTGATATATAGCGCTCTTGCCGAATTCCGTCGGTACCACAGCCAAAACATATCTCCCATGGCACACGATTCTATGAAAGCATTATATTTATTCATCTTTGAAAGTTTTGTGAACAAAGCTCTCAAGAGAAGCATTTAAAGCTGACAAAAACTCGCTCTCTTCGCTCGCCTCAGCAGACGCCATCAGCTCGCGGCATTTCTTTGACCGGAAATCACACTGCCGCACAGGTAACCAATCATGGCTTAGTTCTAATTACCTTTTGTTTCTTGACCAATCAGAGAAAAGTCCAGATTCTGGACTAGCAACAGACAAATAGTAAAGTATTTGTATCAGGCGTACCTTTCAGCCGCGAAAAAGAAAGGACGTCTGATGGCAGATTAGGCTAACGCTCCAAACGTCAGCTTCCGAATCACTTTGCGGTGACCAATTCACATTATCAACCCACTTGATAAAACAAAATTATACGTTACAGACAGTCGTATGACAAGCAAAATTGTTTAGATCAATGGGTTTCATGCACGAAAAAATTAGAATAGATAGAATATTGTACTTGAATGACCACTTACCCTGTGTTGTAAATGAAAGCAGCTGGAATTATAATAATTAATGCAGTGATACTGAACCATGAGCTTGTATGCAAGTAAGGATGTCAGACAAAAGGTTTCCCTTGAAACATTACATCCAAGCAATTAACAACTCGCATATAGCGTAAGCTAGTCGAGGCGAGTTGTGCAGGGAGAAAAAAGAAAAAGAAGAAAATAAACCAGTTTGTAAGCTTCAAATAACAGAGTATGAACAATGACAGGGATAAACTATAAGTAAAATCCAACATTAGCATCTGGAGATAAATATGGTTACACAATAGCCCTTTTCACGGTTAGCTTTTCTCATTTGCATTACAATAAATCTAGCACGTATGCGAGGCAATTTCGGGCTGTTTTGTAGTTTTAGCCCGAAATTGCCTCGCATCCACGTTGGATTACATTGTAATGCAAATGAGAAAAACTAACCGTGAAAAGGGCTATTGATTGGTAATAGGTAGCTTAATAAACTAAACAAACTAAACAGGCGAAGAGATTAACAGTGAATGGTTACAAAATGTTGTGTAAAATATGAATTAATTTTGGATAGTGAATTAGGTGCCTCAATATAATCCTCCTCGCCTTCTAAAGCTGCGAATAAAGCTTTGCGAATTGATTTCTTGAACGCCAGTTTTCGTAGATTACATACTTGTGATGGGAGACAATTCCACGCTTTCGCGCCAAACCATAAAAAAGAGTTCCGCTGTTGATTTAAACGTGAAAATTTAACATGATATTTGCCACAAGATGCAGCACTCGTGCTATATAAATGAATCAAGTTGGTCTTGACAATTAATTTTTCAGAGATATCTTTTGGAGCAGAGTTATTTGAAACATCATACATCATTCAGCACGTGAGCCGCGTTCACGGGTCATTGTTCTTGTCGATTCCACGTGGGTTTTTCTGTTCTTCTCGTTTTATAAAGTTATATAGTGGGATATGCCTTTGTTTTAAGTGTGGAGCGAAGATAAGCTGAACAAGAAATTCGTAGTGGCTGAAAATTTTGCAGAACTTGTTTCCACAGTTTAACATGCCTGGAGGGTGGGGGGATTTGACCCTCTTTGAAGCTCTAACGGATGGGGCATTTGGCCGTCTAAACTGGCAACATAGCGGGGTTTTTGACCAAAGTTGTTTTAAAAAGTCAAATGCCCCGGGGTTTGTCCGGGGAGGGGGCGTGGGCGGTTTTGGAATTGACCGGTACATTAGCGATCGCTGTGGAGTTTGAAAAATAAGTTTGATTTTTTAATTGTTAAGTGTCAGCTTATTTACATGCAGCCATTCACATACATTTTTCAGCTCTTTGTTAACTGTCTCCTTGAGGGACTTGGGATGTCACAATATACCACAAGGTATCACATGGTATCATTTATGGCGCTTTGATTAAAAAAAAATTGAATTTTATTTGACGTAGTAAAGTGTTAACGAGAATTTGCTGTTCCTCAGTCATTTCTATCATGCTTACCTGTATTTAGCATTTATCGTCTAAAACATCCTCTACTTCAGATTTTACCTGAGTCAAAAGAGTAACAATGCATGTAATGACAATGCTCACTCAATGCTCATGTACAATGTTCTTGTACCACTTAGCGTTTCTGCCCCTTTGTCTTTAAGGACTCTACGCACTCGCTTTCGGCGAAACAGTGATTTTAAAGTCTTTTAAGTATTTTATAAAATTTTAGGTTCACGAAACAGATCTTGATGTACCACTCAGTGTTTCTGCCCTTTTCGTCTGTAAGGACTCTACTGCCGCAGTCGCCTCAAAACACTGATTTAAAAGTCTTTTAAGTACTGTAAGTTGTCTGAACAGATCATGTTGTAAATATCAGGATTTGATTAATTTTGACGAAATCTTGAAGGGTGGTAGCGATTCCGGATTTCCGCTCCTTTTTCACGAGGCGGATCCACATCCCGCACTAAGTTATTTTTTTTTTCCAATAATTTTTTCAATAGTCTATAAATGTCAGTTGTAGATTCGCCCGTTCGACTGCTATTTTGAATTAACGCGTGTTCTAAGGCTTTTGCAAAAAAAGATTTTCATACCTCAAAGAGTTAGAATAGTACTTTGACAGCTGGTCACCGATATCATCAGCTGCAATGGGTTCTTACGACAACACGAGCTCTTTCCTGTACATGTAGGCTGAGGAAGATCTCCCGGAAATTCTAGGACTCGCAAAGTTGAATGGAACTAAAATTTTCAGGGATATGTTTTTGAAAATTTGTGTCTACTTTGAGGTTTTTCCCTTTTCCGGAAATTTTTGAAAATCTGTCATTTTCTATTCAGCAAAAGTTCTGGCTTTCGCCACAAATAGAGGGAGCAGAGTGCCTTGAACTGGCTAAACTTGTTCAGAGGGATTTCAAATCCGAAAGGAAAATAGCCCTCACATTTTTGCAGTGTGCCTTCTTTAATTTTTGGAATTTAGCGCAAATAATTCAATATTTGTTTTTCTCTCAATGAAACAATCGCTAATTGAATGGCTCACGGCAGCATTCTTCGATCTTTTTAAAAATATTCTGAACTACATTACTTGAAAGACCCAAATTGAGCGTGTGCAAAGAAATGTTAACATCAGCATATATATCTTATACCAGAAAAAAGAACGACGATGTTAAGTTTCCATAGAAAATAATTATTGATGTAGATCATAAAATTTTCTCGGATCATGCCCAAGCAAGCAAGCAAGCAAGCAAGAAGGTAGCGCATTCAGTAAGGAGACTGGTATTTATAGGGGCCCTGGACGTGGGAAGTAAAGATATTCGCACAATATAAAATCTAAAATTTGGGGGAAAATGATGAAAACGCTAAAAACACTTAAAAAGCTAAAATATACAAGTATAGTAAATTTTTATAGATTACAAAGGATAAAAATTACAAATAAAAATGCTTAATTACAAAACTGTTAAAAATTGCTCAAGAAAGGGGCACTCTTAATACAAGTGGGCAATGCGTTAAAACAAACTGTTCCTGCATACTTAAAAGTTTTCTTAATGTCCCATTATAGGAGCCTTAAGATTGGACTACGAGTACGAGATTGAGTACGATTTTCGATTTTCGAACCAGAGACGTTTCTGAAGCCCTCGCTCTTTATGTTGGTGTTAGGTACAGATGGCAGTTCATGGGATGAAGTGGGCATATGATTTAATGATGTGAAGCCTGTATACTAGAATTGAAAAGTCGTTCTCGTACTCGATAACGTACTTGTACTTAAATCTTAAGTCCCCTATTGTGTTTAGGCTTTCATGGATGCAAGTCGTACGCGTTACTTCCTCGAGTTGCATGATTTTGAAAAGCCGGATTCCTTGTCAAAAACTGAGCTAGATATTTTGGTACCAAATTATTTAAGCAATTAAAAACTAAAACACATTTCAGTTTCGGGATCCGGAAATTGACTGCAATACTGTGCGCGATTCAGGAAAACGCAAAATATGTTGACGGGATTCGGGATTTGCCGGTTGCACCCCAGGAAGGGGTGGGATTCTTTTTAATTTTTGAAACGAAAGTTTTGTTTATATATAATTAACTTTGACATTTTTATACAGTCTTAAATTTTTCGAGAGTTAATTAAACTCTCTTGTGTCCAAAATTGACTCCTATAATGGGACAAATGACCCATTGAAATGAAGATGTCTCAAGGGAAGGTCATTTTTTTCTGCATGCAGATGTTTTGGGTAGGACCGAAAGTTTGTGGCCCAAACAGCCAAAATGCCAATATTCATTTTGGGCTGTGTTTTTACATCGGTCTTTTGATAAGCACAAGTCATCAACCTTAACGCAATCCCTGGCCACTGAAATACAATTTCCAGCCATCCGTTCCGTTTCCATAATCGGCATAGTTGTATATATTTCTACAGGACTGGGATCAAGTCGATATCTTATTAGTAGCTTCCTTTGCGCAACTTAAGGACGTTCGCGCCCAAAAACTTCCCACGCACAGATTTTTTTAAAACTTTGACTGCAGGTAAAAAATGGTAAGACTAGATAAAAAACGTAAAAAAAATCGGGGGTCACCGAACTCGTTTTGAAGATAAGGCGCATCACAGATCATAGCATTTCTAGGATTTCCAGCCACTAAGGCGATTCTGGCCGGATTCATTACTATCGGCATATAATTAAGTTGAAGAATCATATCTAAGTTATGTGTGTTTAAAACAGCATATATAGGCCTATGTGATAGATCTTTGCTACATATGTCATTAAATCAGCTAGAATTAGCCTTAAAAAAAATACAACTTCTAAGTTACGCACACCTGTATCCACGTACCAATTCGGCCCTATTTGAATAGTATATGAGAAATAATTAAAACTTCCCACGTACAGATTTTTTTTGTTTTTTAGTATAATGGAAAGAATCAGAAAAGGAAGTGATCTGCCGAAAAAAAAGTGGGGGTCACCGACCATCCAACAAAAATATTCGCACACAAAGTTAACGCAAAGGTCATCAGCCCTATATTTTGTTGAGTTTTCGACTCCGTGCGCGCGCTTGAAAATGACGTGGCACGCGCGTGACCAATGAACAGCGTGCGCACTAGAGATGCGCAGTAGCAATGGGCGCGAACGTCCTTAAGCCGTACACAACAACGTTACACTCGTGGTGTACACTCAGAAACTTAAAGAACAAATCAAGCATTTGGAAGTGAGGGTTGTCCAATATGCCCGCGCTGTAACGGTCCGTAAAACTCCTGACAGTTCATAGGAAAAAGTTTACGGTCCGTAATTGCATGTCATTATCGACACTTTTATCCTGCTAATGTTCTTTGAGGGGCAAGTGGCTTTACGGTCCACACAGTTCGTACGGTCCGTAAAGCTTATTACAGTCCGTAAGGAAGGAGGATCCGTACAGTTCGTACTCGGTCCGTAAGCTTATTCCGTACGGACCGTATCGATCGTAAACTCAAAATTGCGGACCCAATCAGTGCGTTAAGTGCGGGTGTATTGAAAAATACATCTTGATCCTTCAGAAATCTCACATACAGCTTTGGACGTGCTGTTTAGCGCCTCGAACAAATGTATGTGTTTGGCATCAACGTTGGGAAACAAGTTCATAAAGAGAGGTTTTTGATCGCCACATGGCAAGCACATCGCCCCCTTCACAAAGGATCAATACATTTAACAGTCGTGGCGAGACCATGCTTTCCAACTAGCCAGACCTCCAAAGTTCTTGAATTCGCATACGCGGCTTAAAATTTCAAAATTGTGTGTCGAATGGTAAGCGTCCCATGGTAAACAACCCAAGTGTCACTTTCGGTTTTTTTTGCAATTCTTCCTTGGGATGCCTGTGGCAGGGCACGGTAAGGTTTGCCCGGGGTTTCTTTTTCATCATCGACGCAAAACGACAAATTTGACTGACAATGAAATCCACGTGACAGCTGAAAACTATTTCTATTTCCAAACATTCTGCGATTCTGCGATTCTGCGATTCTGCGATTCTGCGATTCTGGCAAGAAGAGGAAATAAAAAGAAGGTAAGACATTTTAGAAGGCATTTCCACATAGTGTATTGAATTAAACATCATCCGTTCCGCGTCATGCATCGAACCAACGAGCTCATTGTTCAGTCAGCCTGCCAAACGAACCAACGAGTTCAGCAACCGAACCTGCGTGTTCATCCGGCCTACGTGCCCAATGCTTAGTCTAAACAAGAACTTTGAAGCAACTTTGACACACGATATTCATTGCATCAGTGTATTCACAAATCAAGGAATTCAAGCCTCGAAACCGAAATTTCCGCAGTTTAATTAAACCATGAGTCAACAATCATGCTACGTGTATGTTTAAAGTTTTGTGTTTTCTTGCTGACATTGAGCTTACCTGTTTAACAGAACGCATTTGTAAACAGTGTTTGCGAAAAGATTTATTCTACTCGATGCTTATTTTATTTCAGTTAACATTTATAGATACAAAAGGAAGTATTTGTTTGGAAGAATTGCTCATGCTTCTGATGGATCGAAACTTTAATCCTTTCGCTTTCTCGAATAAACAAGCACACATTATCAATGGTAATATATACCAGCTGCGTTCCGGTTTGTTTCGTTTTTCTCGCAAAATCTCACAAAATTCAGTTCAGTCTTCAAAAAATTAAAACATTGCATTACCATTCATGTCTCAAGATTTTGTGGCAATTCTCAACGTAAGATATATGGCCTCAAAACAAATCAGTTCCATATTACACGTTGCAATATTACTTCTGCCGGTTTTGATGTCATTTCATGCTCACTCTCGTTCCATCTTGCAGGTCACCCGGAAAGAGGAAATAGGAGCCGGGGAAAGAGACTCTGCTCGCATAGTAATTTTCCACGCACGCTATTTTCCACTACAAGCACAGTGACAGTTTCTTCAACACTTTCTTCAGTTAATTTTATGCTGATCTGACTGACTAATCGTGGCACTTTTCTTAACTTTCTAATTCATTTCAATGCTACGCTCCCTAGCCCAAGCATTCCACGGAATCGCCTGTAGGCGTCTTGTTTGAAGTGGGTTTTGACGGCAAAGGTGGCAGCAGAGTAAGAACGTGCTGTTCCGTGACTCTACCTTTCAGACGTGATTCTCTGATAATTACATCAAGTTTTGTCCATCCATGAGATGGTAATAAGCGGTTTGAAAAAAAAAAAAAACGTTCTTCTATTTTTCTCCAGATATTTAACTTTGTACCATTTATCTCCAGCAGCGAAAAAAAAGCACATCGCCCTTAAGTTTTCGAGAGAACAAGGGGAACGTGTTGTATACCTTTCAAAAGAAAACAAAAGTATCAAGTTACAAACGTTCGCCTGAAAAGTAAGATTTCACGTTTGCTAGTGAATTTAACTCTAAGATCAACAATGATTGTAGATTCTTTGGTTCTGATATTCCACGAAACCATTTCAAAATAATATCGATATCAACACCCTCTTAAACGAGGAGAAATTATATGAAAAGTAAACTTGAACTTGAAACAACCAGACACATGAAAAACTGCATAAATTTTATAAGACGCCAAGAAACCTGCAGAGTTTAGGACATTTCCTTGTCACATTACCCTTCCCAATTAAACAATACGGTTGAGGAACTATCGGCTGATGGTTGCCCCGCGGAAATTTGTTGTTCTTAAAACGAATATCTGCTTCGAGAAAGCGAAGTTTTGAGTAGTTTTAAGAACATCAAATTTCTAAGGGGCAACTATCGGACCATTAGTTCAACAACAACAACAAATAAACTTTATTAATATTTAACAATTAAAAGAAGAACATGTACAACTCGCATATAGCGTAAGCTAGTCGAGGCGAGTTGTGCAGGGAGAAAAAAGAAAAAGAAGATTATAAACCAATTTGAAAGCTTCAAATAACAGACTATGAACAATGGCAGGAATAAACTATAAATAAAATACAATCATTAGCATACGGAGATAAGTATGGTTACTCAATTGATTGAGACAAACAATCTATTATCTTTATTGTTCGCCACTAAATTTTCTTCCGCGCGCCATTTCAAAAATCCCATCAAGTTATTTTCAACTTTCTTAGATGAAAGCCGTTAAAGTCAAATGCAAAATTTGAAAAAGAAAACAGACAACAAAAACTCACTTAATACAATTTCATTTTGAATAAGGCCGCTTGTTTACAGAAAAAATTTTCACGGACGACTACTATCCATCCAGGTATTTTCCTCGGACGG
>JAHPZR010006807.1:0-20000 GCA_019787425.1 Platygyra sinensis | reverse complement strand
ATTCACTAGCAAACGTGAAATCTTACTTTTCAGGCGAACGTTTGTAACTTGATACTTTTGTTTTCTTTTGAAAGGTATACAACACGTTCCCCTTGTTCTCTCGAAAACTTAAGGGCGATGTGCTTTTTTTTCGCTGCTGGAGATAAATGGTACAAAGTTAAATATCTGGAGAAAAATAGAAGAACGTTTTTTTTTTTTTTTCAAACCGCTTATTACCATCTCATGGATGGACAAAACTTGATGTAATTATCAGAGAATCACGTCTGAAGCCAATCACAGAGCAGGAGCTAGTTTGGCAAAGATGGCAATTCAGTAGAGGTTACCGATAAGGATGTACTTACGTATTTATTTACATTAGTATGTTATTCAATGCAATGAATTATATACAAACAATACATTACAAATTTTATAGACATGTGTATTGCAGGTACTTTCTAGATCAAAAAGCCACTGTTTGAGCAAATAAAATGGATAATGCCGTTAATCTTCAACTGCTGTTTCTTCATTGCCTTCTCTAATTTCCCTGTTTCCTTTGTCACTTAGCATATTATCTGTAATGCTTATTTTTGCATATGGTACATTTTTGAACAGTACTTGTACCTCGGTGAACCGTTTTAGTGATTCTGCCTGATGTCAGGAGCCCATCACCCCTGATGTGAATCTATAGATATTGCATAGGTTCACATAAGATCCTATTTCAGCCCGCTCATTCAAGCTGACTTTCAGTTTGTGTTAGGATTAAGCCCAGACATTCGTAGGCTCGATTATCAGCTGCTGTTTAGAAATTGAGCCCGCGCTCCTCCAGCCTCCAGCTGTCTTTTTTCGGGAAGTAACGTGAGTGGAACCAGTTTCAACCCAGAGTCTCTCCGGCTCGGTCAGAAGCTTACGCCGGCCCGAGATTGGAAAGAGAGCCCCGGAATTCGAGCCCGTTGGTAAACTATTATCACACCTAAAGCTCAGACTTCGCTTACCGCACTCTACTTAAAGGCAAATTGACCCATGCTGTGGAGAACGCGTGTAATCCCCGTAAACAGTGAGGTAGAGAGAGTTCAGAAACTGAACTATACCATACTTGCAAATACCTATAATTGCAATACAGCCACCCCCGCCCGTCAGGCTCCGAACGGGAAAGAAAAACAAAAATTCACGGGCTGATTTGCGCAATTTTACGGTAATAGTACAATTTTCACTGATCGTCCTTGTGGAATTTTTTAGTCTCAGAGAAAATTAAGTTCAGTGCTTTAAAGGAAAGAGAGCCTGGAACTGAGGTTACAACTGAAGAGTTCTCATAAGACGCACACGTAACAAAAGAGAAGGATTAGACCCCGGGGTGTTCGTCAGACATTTCAAAAAGAACCCCTAAGAGGAACCAAGATCCTGTTTTGTTGGTGTGCCTTGGTTTTTTTCTCCTCTAAGAAGTGTTCAGGCTGGGTACCAATTCTAAAACAAAACATCTCCTGTCATACTTTTTCCTTAAGGACGTTCGCGCCCATTGCTACTGCGCATCTCTAGTGCGCACGCTATACATGAAGTGGCGCGTGCCACGTCATGTATTCCAAGCGCGAGCACCGAGTATAAACGCAACAAAATATAAATCTGATGACCTTTGCGGTAACTTGATCTGCGAATATTTTTGCTTGATGCTCGTTGACCCCCACTTTTTTCGGCAGATCACTTCCTTTTCTGATTCTTTCCATTATACTAAAAAACAAAAAAAAACCTGTACGTGGGAAGTTTTAATTATTTCACATACACTACTCAAATAGGGTCGAATTGGTATATGGATACAGGTGTGCGCGACTTAGAAGTTGCCTTTTTTAAGGCTAATTCTACCTGATTCAATGACATATGTAGCAAAGATCTATCAAATAGGCCTATATACGCTGTGTTAAACACACATAACTTAGGTATGATTCTTCAACTTATATATATCCCGATAGTAATGAATGCGGCCAGAATCGCTTCGAGTGATTGGAAATCCTAGAAATGCTTTGCCAGTCTGTGATACGCCTTACATTGTATCCTAAAAAAAAAACAATTTCCGCGACCCCGATTCTTTTTACGTTTTTAATCTTATTTTATCATTTTCTACCTGCAGTCACAGTTTTAAAAAAAATCTGTACGTGGGAACTATTGGGCGCGAACGTCCTTAAAGGTTCCTTAAAAGCTCCCGCTGAGAACCTTTCAAGATTATACACCCTAAGAGCTACCATTACTGCTCCTTTTTAATCACTTAAAGGTACGACGAGAACCCCCGTTCTGTACACTGTAAATAAGAAAGATCTGTTTTAGCCCTAAAAATAGGACCGTTTCGGTGAGTAAAATACAGTCCTATTTTTGAGTCCAATTTGGCTCCCTTAAATCAAGGCCAATACAGTCCAATTAGCTAGGGCTGATTTGGTCCCTGGGCTGAAATGGGCCCTAACGTGGGCTGGAATAGCTTTTTGATGTAGCTTTTTTGGCCCAGATTACGCTCAAATGGCTCCAGGAGGCGCTGAATCAGACTTTGGCCAGCAGGGCTGAATTGACACTTTGGGGCTGAAACAGATCTTTTAAATTTTCAGGTACTTTTCTCTATATCCTATCCTACACTAAACTGTGTGAAATCCATACCCTGCACAGTGGCACCTACGCATATAGCTTGTACATAGGAAAGCCACCCACACCAACCCACCCCCACCCGCGGAGGCTTAGGGTAGATATGAATGAAACATTTACGCTGTCTTCTCAACAGAAAGAATGCTTAAAAACTGGAGCGAAGGCGCATGCTTCTGATACACCGCTGATCAACGACAATGGCTTCAACCTTTTCTAGACGCTGTTTTCCTTACACTTTTGTACTATAGATTATTGTTAAGGACGCCAACGATACCTTTGTTTTTCTAGTTTTCTGTAAGACCTGAAAAAATCGACCACCCAAAACCCTAATTGAACACAAATTTATCGACCCAAACATCTTCAAGGTAAAGTCATCGCCTTAAGATATACAGAGAGCTCGTCTACTGTTCTTGATCGTAGTCACATGAAACACGTTCACTCACTTGAATGCAGAGAAGAGAAGGAATCAGGTCTCTATTTAAAAAAAACATTCAAGCGTTTTAATGCGACTCTTCTTTAGAACATATATATTGTAATCACATTTTACGTCCAACTACAATTATGACTGATTATACCACTGATTTAGTCATACATTCCTATTCTTCGGCCATTTTATCTTGAGTAAAAATAACAAACAAACTGCGTTTATAAACATAACGAGACAAGAGAGTAGTCTGATATACATTGTAAAATTAAGGAAACCTTGTTGATTCGCGATTGAAAACCAGCGCTTAATGAAAACTTTGGCAGTGAGAAACGTCTCGTCTACTGCCATTTATATTTTATCCAGAAGATCTAACTAAGTTTGTTTATTGTCATTTACTTTTTCATTTTAATTGCAGTTTATTTAATCGTTTCTTTTGAAGATATATATGTCGGAGCATACGAAACGTCAAGTTCATAAATGAAAGTTTTTACAACATGCGTTTCCTCATTATGTTTATAACCGCAGTTTGTTTGTTATTTTTAGTCATATATGCAAAGAAAAATAGTATTCCAAAAACTGTAGAAAGAATTCCATTCCCATAAAAAATCACCATGAAGCCCTGTCCAAACGGAACTGTTTGGTGATCAAATAACGCTGTTTAGTAACCAAAGCACTTTCTCGTTTGGACACCATGTTTGATCGTGTTTGACCTTGTTTGATAAATTTGAAAGGCGATACATTCTGTATGTAACACATTCTGTTTGTTTGGACGGTGATCACTCAGTACAACATCAACATGTTTGCTCACCCAACATTGTTTGATCATATTTGATCGCCAAGGGTTTCCCGTTAGGACAGTGCTCAAGGGTTAATTCCTTGTAACGAAAAGAACAATGATATGTCGAAATTATTTCAATTACTGCTCACACTACATTAGATTTCAACAAGAGAAATGTTCTTTTGATTTGAAGTCTTCTTATTGTCTGGCAATAAAACGTCTGCATACGAGCCAGGCCGCAGCTAATCCCGGTTCCCGTAGCATGAAGAAACTAGGATTACTTCCACCCCCGTGGATGGATGCTAGTCCATCGCAGGGTTACCCCGGCATGAGATTCGCCGGTATCCATTTGTACCCTGGGTGAAGTGTGGCACTGTGAGAGTAAAATGTCTGCCCAAGAACAAAAACAAAATGTCACCAGTCAGGGCTCGAACTCGGACCACTCCATCCAGAGACGAACGCAGTAACCATTAGGCCACCGTGCCTCCGCATATTCTCTAGTAATATAACATAATTACATAATAGCCTGTGAACAGGCTCCTGATTTGGATATAGGTCGAAAAATATCGGCAAGGGTGAATAAAAGTATCCGTGAGCCAAGCAAGTGGATGATGAGCGAGCGAAGTTAACCGAGCGTGGCCAGTTATTTTTTCCGTCCCAGATTGCCCCCGTTGGCCGTTTTCTTTTTCTTGTCCAAATCAAGAAGACTGCACTAACTAAACTCTTACCGAAAAATCGACAACGGGAACACACAATTAAGCTTCTAAATTACAAATAAAAAATAGAACTCTAAACTGCACGCGGAAACTCCAACTGATAAATCCGTTACTATAATAATATAACGTTTAATACGCAATGATATAAGAACTCACTACTTTTCCGCAATGTAGTCCACTCATGGGAGTGAAAGTTCAACAAATATGTTCATTATGAACTTGAACTTAACCTGTTCGATTTAGAGCTTTAGAAAACATACACAAAAAACTTTAAGGTTAAAGTATATACACCCTACACTTGCCTAGAGGTATTTTGTTTTCAGTTACTAAGTGTTGCGTTATTTGTGGCAATATCCACTGATCAGTCACTCTCGTGAAGCGCTCATTTCACTCCTTGATCTTGTTTCCCATTCCCTTTTCAGACTCAGCTCTCTTTTCTTCATCTTCTGCTTTAATACGGACTGATCAGTATTTAAGATGGCTTAGTAAAGTCGAGTTTACACAGTTTGTGTTTTCGATGGTCCTGATGTTATCCCTGCCAGGTCAAACGATTGCAACATCTCACGTTTTGTTGTGTCAAGGATCTTCTAAATTTAGCTCCACAGCAAGCAGATTGCTGAGGGTAGTTTACTGGACAAGCATGTGATGACCATATAGGGACATTGCTAAAGCCGTGCTTAGGTAACTTATTTACCAATGCCGGATAAGAAGGTTTAGACTCGGATATATTGATCTAACAAACAAAGGCTTCTTTTTACGGAAACCTTTCTCCGAATCAGTGATCGAACTCAAGTCAATTAAAAGGAAAGGGTACACAAAATGTTCTTATTGATTTTCTCCAAACTCTATCGTCACGTCATCACCAATGAGTACAAACGGAGCCCAGTACTTCACGGCACAAAACTTCTCTGATTCTCGGAGACATTTCATAGCAAAGTTAAGAGCCATACTAGCGCTTTGTCCGCGTGCCAAATGTTCGTAGAAGCTTTTCATGAATTCCATAGTGGCTTCGTCGTCAACTGCCCAGAGTGACACCAGCACAGAACGAGCACCGGCTCCCAGGAAAGCCCTGCCAATACCGACCACACCCTCAGGTGTAATCTTACCTTGAGCACTGTGACAACAACTGAGTACTACAAGTCTCGCTCGCAACTGAGCAGCTTGTACATCTGATATTCTTAACATGTAGTCTTTCTCCTTGGGAGTCCTGGATGTGCCTGAAATATTTGGAGCCAAAAGAATTTCGCCGGCTTCCATGTCGCCATGAGCTGCAATGTGTACCAAGGCAACTGAGCCTAGCTGTTTAAGCACCTCATCTTTAGTTTCTTCTTCTCCCGTAAGCGGCGTGGTCTTAAGAATCTCGCCTATCACCTTTACCTCCTTCCTGGCCCATTGCAAATCTCTGAATCTGCGATGCTTTGGTCTGACTTTCTCTAAACATGGATCTCCCACGAGAAGCGCTCCACCCTTACAGTGGTAGCCCTCAGGACAACTTGTGATCAATTGTAAACTTGTAAGCGAAGGAAGAATGCGGATCCTTGTAGATTCGCTCAGATACTTGGAAGCCTCATCCACACACGCGGCATAAGGGGCCAAGCACAGTGGGCCATCCGGGACAATGATTAATTCATCGCCTTTGAGAAGGTGTGCAATTGGGCCAATTACAGAATCGAACAAGTCGCGCAGAGAATTATTTGTAGAATCCGCCGTGTTCTGACAAGATTCTTCATTGAGCGGTGCATCACCTACTCGGTCATTCATGGAACGATTCTCGCATTTAACATCGACACCAACACCAATTTCTTTGAAGGCATTTTTCAGTAGCGAGCAATCATCTCCAATGCTCTTTTTTTCAAAATGGACATCTGCACCATTGAGTACCCATAAATTGATTGTGTTACCTGTCAGTGCGATAAAAACTGTTTGCGTGGGAATCTTATTTAATACGTCGGCCGTTGTTGGTTTGGATTCCAGTGACTCATGCGCTGGTGATTCAGAGCCATATTGCAATTTCATCAGATCCATCAAGGCCTGTGCTCTTCCTTCTTCAGCAACACGTAAAGCTTCCTCAGGCATTTCAAGACGTAGTAGAATACTCCACAGAGCAGTGTAAGAATGCTGGCATGCGTTACGGAAGCTTATTTTCCACGTATCCTCAGACTGAAGAAGATTTCTTAACTCATTGTAGACATCAACACTCAATCGATAATAATTAAGGGCTTCATGTAAATCACCCGATAATTCGAAATCGTTACCTAGACAATAGCATGAACGCCCTTCTTCGTTTTTCTGTTCCAGTTCCCTTGCAATGCTCAGATCTTGGTTATGGTAATATATGGCCTGTTTAAAATCACCGAGATCGTGGTAAGCGTTGCCAAGATTTCCATAAGCAAGTCCTTCTCCATCTCTCTGTCCCAGCTCCTTTGCAATACTCAGATGTTGGTTGTGGTAATCTATGGCCTGTTTAAAATCACCAAGGCAATAATAGACATTTCCAAGAATGCCATAAGATGTTCCTTCTCCGTCTCTCTGCCCCAATTCTTTTGCAATATCGAGTGAGTAATTTTGACAGTCCATAGCCTGTTCGAAATCCCCCAGCCTCAAGAAGACCCTGCCAAGATTTCCATAAGCACTTCCTTCTCCATCTCTCTGTCCAGTTGTTTTGCAATACTCAGATGTTGCTTGTGGTAATCTAAAGCCTGTTTGAAATCACCCAGACCCTCGTAAGAGTTGCCAAGATTTGCATAAGTACGTCCTATATCTCTCCGTCCCAGTTCCTTTGCAATAGTCAGAGCTTGCTTGTGGTAATCTATGGCCTGTTTGAAATCACCTTGACACTGGTAGGCGTTGCCAAGATTTCCATAAGCAAGTCGTTCTCCATTTCTCTGTCGCTGTTCCTTTGCAATACGCAGAGACTGTTTGTGGTAATCTATGGCCTGTTTAAAATCACCCAGCCCATCGTAAGCGTTTCCAAGATTTCCATAAGCAACTCCTTCACCATCTCTCTGCCCCAGTTCCTTTGCAATACTCAGAAATTGGTTGTGGTAATCTATCGCCTGTTTAAAATCACCCAAACCCTGGTAGGCATTGCCAAGATTTGCATAAACAATCCCTTCTCCATCTCTCTGTCCCAGTTCCTTTGCAATACTCAGAGCTTGCTTGTGGTAATCTATAGCCTGTTTGAAATACCCCAGACCATCGTAGACATTGCCAAGATTTCCATAAGCACGCCCTTCTGCATCTCTCTGTCCCAGTTCCTTTGCAATACTCAGATGTTGCTTGTGGTAATCTATGGCCTGTTTGAATTCACCCAAAGCGCAGTAAGCGTTGCCAAGATTTCGATAAGCGCGTCCTTCTCCATCTTTTTGTCTCAGTTCTTTTGCAATACTCAGATGTTGCTTGTGGTAATCAATGGCCTGTTTGAAATCACGCAGACCCTGGCAGGCGTTGCCAAGATTTTCATGAGTACGCCCTTCTGCATCTCTCTGTCCCAGTTCCTTTGCAATACTCAGATGTTGCTTGTGGTAATCTATGGCCTGTTTGAATTCACCCAAAGCGCAGTAAGCGTTGCCAAGATTTCGATAAGCGCGTCCTTCTCCATCTTTCTGTCTCAGTTCTTTTGCAATACTCAGATGTTGCTTGTGGTAATCTATGGCCTGTTTGAAATCACCCAGACCCTTGTAGCCTGTGCCAAGATTTGCATAAGCACGCCCTTCCACATCTCTCTGTCCCAGTTCCTTTGCAATACTAAGATGTTCCTTGTGGTAATCTATGGCCTGTTTGAAATCACCCAGACCCTGGCAGGCGTTGCCAAGATTTCCATAAGCACGTCCTTCTCCATATCTTTGTCCTAGTTCCTTTGCAATACTCAGAGCTTGCTTGTGGTATTCTACGGCCAGTTTGAAATCACCCAGACCCTCGTAGGAGTTGCCAAGATTTGCATAAGTACGTCCTAAATCTCTCTGTTCCATTTCCTTTGCAATACTCAGAGCTTGCTTGTGGTAATCTATGGCCTGTTTGAAATCATTCAGATACTGGTAGGCGTTGCCAAGATTTCCATAAGCAAGTACTTCTCTATCTCTCTGTCCCAGTTCTTTGGCAATACTCAGCGCTTGCTCGTGGTAATCTATGGCCTGTTTGAAATCACCCAGACCATCGTAGGCGTTACCAAGATTTGCATGAGCACGTCCTTCTCCATCTCTCTGTCCCAGTTCCTTCGCAATACTCAGATGTTGTTTGTGATAATCTATGGCCTGTTTGAAATCCCCCAGAGCATCGTAGGCATTGCCAATATTTTCATAAGCACGTCCTTCTCCATCTCTCCGTCCCAGTTCCTTTGCAATACTCTGAGCTTTCTTGTGGTAATCTATGGCCTGTTTGAAATCCCCCAGACCATCGTAAACATTGCCAAGATTTCCATAAGCACGTCTTTCGGCATCTCTCTGTCCTAGTTCCTTTGCAATACTCAGATGTTGCTTGTGGTAATCTATGGCCTGTTTGAGATCATTTAGACCCTGGTAGGCGTTGCCAAGATTTGCATAAGCAAGTCCTTCTCCAGCTCTCCGTCCCAGTTCTTTCGCAATACTTAGAGCTTGCATGTGGTAATCTATGGCTTGTTTGAAATCACCCAAACCCGGTAAGCGTTGCCAAGATTTGTATAAGCACGTCCTTCTTCATCTCTCTTTCCCAGTTCCTTTGCAATACTGAGATGTTGCTTGTGGTAATCTATGGCCTGTTTGAAATCACCCAGACCCTTGTAGCCTGTGCCAAGATTTGCATAAGCACGTCCTTCTTCATCTCTCTGTCCGAGTTCCTTTGCAATACTGAGATGCTGCTTGTGGTAATGTATTACCTGTTTAAAATCACTGAGACTCTTGTGAGCGGTGCCAAGATTTCTATAAGCACGTCCTTCTTCATCTCTCTGTCCCAGTTCTTTTGCAATACTCAGAGCTTGTTTGTGGTAATCTACGGCCTGTTTGAAATCACCAAGATTGTGGTAAGCGATACCAAGAGTGCAATAAGCACGTCTTTCGCCTGCCTTATCACCTGATTGCTTTGCAATGTTAAGATCTCGCACATAGTTTTCTAAATTCATTTTTATGATTATTTTATACAAGTGTTAATCTGATCAAGTTGCCTCCTTTCTTTGAAAAACACCTAGAACACACGAAAAAAGATAATAAGAAAATGTGGTAGATTAATAAGATCAAAGACTGTGATTAAGGAATCGGCTGGAGATCAGATGTTTCATTTAACAGATTCGTTGTGTGCTCCTGCATTTAACAGTCAGTAAAAAGAAGCCAATAATAACCTTTCCATTTTGTGTAGTTCTTTGTGATAAAGGTCCATGTCCTGATCGGAACAGAAATCAACAAGGATAGATGCTAGTTTGGGGCGCGCGATGTTTCCCTTCATGTTGCGCGTGCGCCAGCTGTTAAGAGGCTGTCTCTCTAAGAACCACCCACTCAATTTCGCTTGAAAAATAATTTTGCCTGAAACTCTGGCAACTGAAAGACTTTACCAAGGTTAGAATAAAACAAGATTTCTTTTGATTCGAAATGATTTTCTAGTCGCGTCAGGAGCCATTTAATATTTCGCCTCGTCAGGGCCCGTCGCGCCGTCTCCAAAAGCATAAAATTGGCATTTTTCGTGACGCCGTAAAATATTTCATTCGCAACATCTAGCATTGAGTCTTATATCATTTTGCTCATAAACCTTTCTAGTTTTCCGAGATACTAACCAATTTTGTCTCAATTTAAGTGGCAAGACGAAATCAAGCATATTACTGAACACTATTATTCGCCATCGAACGATGGCTGGAAATGGCCTTCATTTAGGAGCTATTTTTTAAAATTTGGGACCTAGCTGAAACCTCTAGCCTACACAGCTGCAAAGTGTAGTCCTTTATCGGCAAAAATATGCAAAACCCCTGTACGATTTCAGTATTTCAAAAGTTATGGCCGTTTGTATCAGCACATGTACGAGCATTTACGACATTCAAGCCTATATCAAAATCGACCTATCCGAGCAGATTTTATTATAACTACAGCTTACCTGCTTCGAAACTTGGTTTTATTTCCAACTTCAATCACTTTCCAAGCCTTCACGTTGCTGAATCAGTCACTAGCAGTTCCAGTAAATTGGTAGGTTTTGCCTTCGAAACTTGAGGACGGCTACATCGAGTTTCTTGGAAGCGAACAAAGCTCGACTCCATGGCCACATTTTGGGCTAAAATACCCAATGGAAAAATCGTTTCAGAGCTGGATTTCTTCAAGAATCAGATAACAAACTAACCAAGTCCGGTATCAAGGAGAAAATCGAGCTTTAAAGGCTAAAAGTAGAGGAAACCCCCCGTTTTGATCACTGGAAGGCTTAAACTTTAAAGAAATCACCCCGTGTAGTTCGCTGGAAGAAGGTATCGGTGTGATGTTTCCACGGAGGTCCGCACAAAAGGGGTATTTACCTTAAGTAAGGTTATTAAAGTGTATCTAGAACTTCTCCGTAATTCCCTAATTCTTGGATTCCCCTGTATTCTCCTGCTTTTCCCTTTATTCCCCTGTATTCTTCTGTGTTCCTCTGTATTCCCCTTTATTCTCCCGTATTCTTTTGCATTCTCTTGTATTTATTTTGTAATTGTAATTAATGTGATTTAACAGGGAAGAGCCACCTGGTGGATCTGTTATAAATTATATTATTATTATTTATATTATTATTATTATTATTATTATTATTCTCTCGTGTTCTCCTGTATCCGCCTGTATTCCCTTGTATATATTGTATAATTGAGCATCTTTATATGATTGGTATAAAAACTAGTTTTACCATTACGTTGAAGATCAATGGACATCACTAATGATTATATGACTAAAGAGCTTTGTTCCTTACTTTGAAGATAACTAATGTACTTAAAAATTCTATTATTTATATCAAGGATAAGAGGATATCGGACAGTTTCAGCACGGCAAGCAATATTAGGAGCCTTGTTATTCACTTGCAAATAGGGTTTACAAAACTGTAAGTGAAGTGTCCCGATACTTGAAGTCTGATTTGATAAAAAGACCCCAGATTTTGCTATTATAACTCAAAATGGGTGAAACCATTGTGTCAAAAGTTTGGAGGCAAAAGATGGTTTCAAAATGCTGAAGTCGATGTGTCGTCTTACGCTAAATAGAGCATGAACAGGTATACAAGGGTTTACAGGGGATTACAAAGGTATACAAGGGTTTACAAGGGATTGCAGGGGGAGTACACAAGGGTTTTACAGGGGATTATAAGAGTATTCAATGGTTTACAGGGGATTACAAGGGCATACAAAGGGTTTACAGGGGATTGCAGGGGTATAAAAGGGTTTGCAGGGGATTACAAGGGTTTACATGGGATTGCCGGCGTATGCAAGGGTTTACAAGGGATTACAGGGGTATAGAAGTGATTACAAGGGTATACAAGGATTTACAGGGGATTACAAGGGTATACAAGGGTTTACAGAGGTTAGTACAAGGGTTATACAAGGGATTACAGGGGATTACATGGGTATACAAGGATAGACAAGTATTTACAATGGATTACAGGGGTTTTCAAGGGATTACAGAGGATTACAGTGGTATACAGGAGTTTACAGGGATGTCAGGGGTATACAAGGGATAACAAGCTGGGTTTACAGGGGATCACAGGGGTATACAAGGGTTTACAAGGGATTACATTGGTATACAAGGCTTTACAGGGGGATTGCAGGGGTATGCAGAGGATTGCAAGGGTTTTGCAAGGGATTACAGGGGTATACAAAGGTTTACAGGAGATTACAGGGGTATACAAGGGCTTACAGGGGATTACAGGGGCATCCAAAGGTAAAAAAAGGATTACAAGAGTATACAAGGGTTTGCAGGGGATTGCAAGGGTATACAAGAGGCTACAAGGGAATACAGGGGAATACAGGAGAATATAGGAGAATACAAGGGAATACAAGAGAATACAGGGGAATACATATATCTTATTAGACGTTTTGTTGTGTAGTATCGCTGAGTATTTTTACGAGTTGTCCCGTACAAACAACGAGTAAAAAATTCTCAGCGATACTACAAAACAAAACCTCTAATAAGAGATTTATTATCCAACACGCCAAATTGGCATGTTCGTGCGAGAGAATTTCGTGGGTATTTATTTACAGGGAATGCGTAACAGAAGTATGCAAAGCGGAATGGAAATGGCGCGGGAAATCCAGCTAACTAATTGGTCAACGGCAGGAAACCTGTCTAACCGGTCCTTTGGAGTAGAAATACCGCTCGTCTATATATCTTATTAGACGTTTTGTTGTGTAGTATCGCTGAGTATTTTTACGAGTTGTGCCGTATTTTGGCGAGCCCATAGGGCGAGTTCAAAATACCAACAACGAGTAAAAATTCTCAGCGATACTACACAAGTAAACGTCTAATAAGAGATTTATTGGTATGTTCGTGCGAGCGAATTTCGTGGATATTTTACAGGGAATGCTTGATGGAAGTATGCGAAGCGGAACGAAATTGGCGCGGGAAATCCAGCTAACTAATTGGTCAACGGCAGGAAACCTGTCTAACCGGTCCTTTGGAGTACAAATACCGCGTGATATTTGTACTCGTCTTGAGCGTTATTTGTACTCTGCGAAGTGCAGTTGGATAATAAAGGAGAATATAAGAGAATACAAGGGAATACAGAATAATACAAGGGAATACAAGAGAATACAGTTGCGAATACAAGATAAAACAAGAAAATACATTAGGAATACAAGTAAATACGGGGATACACCCTAATAACCTTACGTAAAGTACCTACTGACAAAAGAGAGGAGACCCGCCCTCCAGTGATCAAAACGGGGGGTTTCCTCTAAATTTTAGCCTTTAGAGCTCGATTTTCTCCTTGATACCGGACTTGCATAGTTTGTTATCTTATTCTTGAAGAGATCCAGCTCTGAAACGATTTTTCGGTTGGGTATTTTAGCCCAAAATGTGGCCAGGGAGTTTAGCTTTGTTCGCTTCCAAGAAACTCTATGTAGCCGTGCTCAAGTTTCGAAGGCAAAACCTACCAATTTACTGGAACTGCTAGTGACTGATTCAGCAACGTGAAGGCTTGGAAAGTGACTGAAGTTGGAATTGAAATAAAACCAAGTTTCGAAGCAGGTAAGCTGTAGTTATAATAAAATCTGCTTGGATAGGTCGATTTTGATGTAGGCTTGAATATCGGAGATGCTCGTACATGTGCTGATACAAACGGCCATAACTTTGGAAATACTGAAATCGTACAGGGGTTTCTGCATCTTTTTGCCGATAAAAGACTACACTTTGCAGCTGTGTAGACTACAGGTTTCAGCTACGTCCCAAATTTTAAAAAGAAGCCTCTAAATGAAGGCCATTTCCAGCCATCATTCGATGGCGAATAATAGTGTTCAGTAATATGCTTGATTTAGTCTTGCCACTTAAATTGAGACAAAATTGGTTAGTATCTCGGAAAACTAGAAAGGTTTATGAGCAAAATGATATAAGACTCAATGCTAGATGTTGCCAATGAAATATTTTACGGCGTGACGAAAAATGCCAATTTTATGCTTTTGGAGACGGCGCGACGGGCCCTGACGAGGCGAAATATTAAATGGCTCCTGACACGACTAGAAAATCATTTCGAATCAAAAGAAATCTTGTTTTATTCTAACCTTGGTAAAGTCTTTCAGTTGCCAGAGTTTCAGGCAAAATTATTTTTCAATCGAAATTGAGTGGGTGGTTCTTAGAGAGACAGCCTCTTAAAATTGTTAAGCGACGAGTGCATTGAGTTGCGTGTATTTTGACAGTTGTGAAAAAGAGCTAACTGGTCATTAAGAAAGCTAACCAGTCGTTAAAACAGCTTACCTGACTTATGATGTATTGAAAAAGCTAGCCTGTTGTTAATTTAGCTACTGATCGATTTTTATTCTTGTAAGGCCGCGTGCCACCACATTTTGTTTTTCTTAGATCGAATTAAATCGTTCATATTACGGTTTTCTCCATATTTCCTTAACTTGTGGTCATTTGTCCTACGGCCGGGCATTTGCTTGCTTTTTAATCTCAGGGGTTTGTTGCAACAACATATAACCTCAAGCACTGCGGACATACTTTATGTCGAAGTGTTAACTGGCACAAAATAGCAAAATTGATTCGAAATGTTATGACTGTCAAGGCACTAGGCATTCGCTCACTCCCAGTACAGCCTCAGTGAGGCATTTGGCTTTCAGCATCTTTTGCTTTGACACCAATCAAAAGAAAAATTCTAGATTCTGAACTATTAATTTTAAAGACGACTTTTAAAATAAATTTATCCGAACAGTTACAGCGGAGCTCGGGCGGCCAAAGGGTTGCAAAGCGCAGCACCAGAACTATTGGAAGAGAACCACATGTAAGCATGGAAATAGAAAACCATGGAACTCCGGCGTTTTTCATGGTAAGCATGCTTAGCGGCATGTATCGCGTGAGCGTGCGCCCAGCAACGAAAAACGACGTCAAGCAACATGGCGGCAATCACTTACAGCCATGGTTCACAGTGTACATCTGTTACATTGGACATCCATACTATGGTCAAACGTTGAAGAAGCGGTCTCTCGCCACATTTTACGCGGGGCCCTAAAGCAAAAAACTCCTTCGCGCGGCCCGAAATTTCGTTCGGCTCTTACGCAAACGCTTTTTACGAAGGCCAGAGCAGTCGAACAGTGAACTAGGGAGCAATGACGGCGGCGACTCCTAGTCGCAAACGAATTTATATTTTACAAGCGAAATTTGCGATTGTCCAGATCTGTTCAGTACGCTAGTGGATCTAAAAACGTACTCAGGCTAAATATACAATGACAGCGTTTAATTTCTCACGGAAATACGAAAAACTGTCGTCGTTTTCGTTCCATTGACGACTCAGAACATGTTCATTGCACGTTCTTGTTTTGCAGAGGACGGCTCTATTGTTTTGCTCATTAAACCTTTTGTTTGGTGACGTCACTGCCCGATGCCGTCCTCGTCGCGGTTTGCTTAAGCCCGTTAATCACAGGCGCAGTGTGATACACTGGCTTCTAGTGAAAATCAAAGCAATGGAGTCAGAGGATGAAAGAGCGACTGCGATTATGACTAAGTCGTTTATGATCCCGTGAAAACCAGAAACTGTGGGAATCATAAGCATTATTAACTTTACATCAGACACCATTTCTTATTATCACGAACAATTACTTCCAGTTGTAACCAGTGTACTTTACGAGCTGTTTTCCCTGCTATATAAGGCCTCTTGAAGTCAATGTGCACTGGCCGCAGAATCCAAAGTTTAACTCAAATGTGGCTCCTACAATTGTTAAATTTTACCATGGAAAGAAAAAAACTGTTAGGCTTCATCAGCCTTAATGAGTTCAAAAAGCAGCAAGGATTAAACCTCAGGGGATAGAATCAACATTCGATCTTGAGATGAAGGCCGAGAGCATGTACGCAATTTTCCAAGTATTCATTCTGACTTTAACTCAGACTGAACATACAAACTTGAAACTGAAAAGAAGAGAGATTTTGACTTCGAGTGCGATGAAAACCAGAGTTTGAACTGAATTAAACCTTGGGACAGATAGCAAGTTTGTCGAGTGTCAAGAGGTAATCTTCACGCGATTACATTTGCCTTTATGGGTATAAATTACTGAAAATCTTGAGTTTTTTCTGCTAAATGTCATGTTATCCCGTAAGGAAAATTAGGATTAGCACTTTCTTTTAAAGGCCGGCGGCTGGCTTTAAAAAACTGGTTCTTCTTCGGTAACACTATCAGATCAGTTTCTCTGAATACACTTCTGAAATGCACTGTCTAAAACAGAAAAATACTTGTATAGGTAATCAAATGATTTCGAGTGCAATTTCGAATAAATAAGCACTCGTAAATTTTTCAAAGACTACAAATTGCACTCGCCCACGAAAAAAATCATTTGCGGATTACTTGGTAAGAATATGCAAGAGACAATTTCTGCCACGCTTCAGTATTTTACGTGACAAATGGAGGCAACAAACTCATTCACTCTCTTCAAGTCATGCATATGGTATGAAAACTGAGCAGTTTCTTTTAATTGTGAAAAGCAGCCTTTACTCACAGTTGAATTGAAGAACTTGACCACAAAGCAACGGAAAAAGTCCTTGCGGTTACGATGCGGCTTTCTTGCCAAATGTTTTTCGAGTGGTTGAGAAACTGTGTGCAAGAAACTACTGAACCTGGTACAAGTTGCCTTGACTAAAATACCGAGAAACGACGCTAAAATCTACCAAGAAACGGAATTTCATAGCTCTGAAGGACATCTTTTTAACTTCTCCTGGTTGCTGTTTGACTTAAGCTTCTTCACTGTATGTTGTACAGGTTAGATTTGCCTCTTGGAGCGTTTACCACGTTTTGTTAGGGAACGGCCTTCCTAATCTCTAAGCGTGCCGTTTCTGTTTTTTTTACAAAAGTAGAATGCTTGCTCTTTTCGCCTTCAAAAGTAAGATGTTGCAGGTTCTTAGGACGTCTTTTTGGGTCCTTCTTCGCGTTTTATTTCGTGGTACTGAAGAATTTGAAAATTTACTTTTTCAACTGGTACTTTGGGCTCTTACTTCGGGTAGAAGACACAGTACACTAAACAAAAGAACGCCGCTAAACAAACCTATTGTCTCCATTGTTTTCCTCGTTCTTTTGTCCTTTTGTCTTCTATTGTTGTGTGTCAGCTGCGTCTTCTACAAGAAGTAAGAGCCATACTTTGTAATGCCGTCGTGATCGGCGACGGCATGTTTCTATGCACTCAAGCCCAAGCTAATGTTTTTGACTTCACGGCTATTGTGTTTTTTTTTTACTTCACTTTTACTAGTTTAGTAATTGTTGTTGAGCTTTGCACTTTGCTTCGTTATGAGGTAATTGTATTAAAGAGCTTCAATCTTGGTTTTAATTTTGCCCGCCATTTTGTTTGTCCGACCTCAAAGTAGGTGCTGTCAATCTTTTTCAATTACACCGTTTTTCCCTCAATTACAGTTTTTTGCACTCAATTACACTCTTTTGCACTCAACTGATTACACTTCTTTAAACTCAATTGCACTTTTTTGCACTGATTTGGGATTAATTGACATGTTCTTGACCATCAGAATGCAGAAATTGTTGCTTTTATATTATTAGTACATAAAAACAAGTCACCCTAGAAAAACAGTCAGTCAACAGAAACACTGTGCATTTTAAATAAGCTGAATACTGCTGTTTCTCTGTAACCTACATATAAAAACTAAACCCAGTTCTCCAGAGAAGTAAGCTACGTTTTTTATAGTTATAGAGTCATCATTCTATCGATATTCCACAAAATTACTGAGTCATCATCACGGCTAGTTAGAATTATATCAATGAGCTTACTGCTGTTCGTCTAAGATAACGTTTTAAGAGCAATTCTCTGTAAAAATCAAACAAAGTGGGAAATGAAAAATTTTGACCCCCACTCAAATTTACATGGAAGTAGGTCCCCATGAGGGATGTTCAAAAATGTCAACCATTGAGGTCATAAGTTAATTGTTGCCATGGTAACACCAAATGCTTTTTAATGCCTGAGAACTCAATTTTTAACTAAAAAATGATGTAAAAAATTGAAAAATTCAAAACCCTACATCTCAAGTCCAATTAAACACTGCAACTTGAGACTTGCACCAAATGTTAAACTACTATCATAGATTTCCTGCATGTACGTGGCTTTTTATTATATATATTCTACATGGAATAAACGGCCAACTAATTACACAGTGTCTCCACCATTTAAATTTGTGGGTGAAACAAGCAGTATGTTTCTCTCATTTTCTCTAAAAGTACATCAGTTCTAGAACTGGAACTACATGGATAGTTTACAACAAACATTCTGGTTACTAAATCTGTAAGACTTTCTGGGCGGCGGGCTTATTTTGTTCTCAGAGCAATCAGCAAAAACAACATGAAAGTCAGGTTTCTTAAATTTTGTTAAAATTGAAATTTCCTCAGTTCTCTAGAAAAACCAGAGGAAGACCGAGACAGCCGTCAGATTAAAGGAATATTGTCTGTTGAATAAATTTCTACTGAAAACAATCGTTTATGACTATGAATTTTGAAACAAACTGAATGGCACTGGAGCTTACTTTACGTTTGCTTCATTTCTCCACTTTTTGACTCGCGATGAAGGAGCTGGTTATTTCCGCATAGCACTCGTATCATTCAGAAATCCATTACCAGTTTCCACCTTCACCTTTTGCTGTACTCCTCAAACAGACGACACCATTCTCTCCAAACGATGGAGGAATGCAACATTCAGAGCAGACATCAATAACTCAATCATTTTACCCCAATTTATGGAGCCCAGATGGTAGAAAACAATTGTTTTCGAGAGGGACTTCGAGAGGACCTTCGAGAGAACTTTGTACCATGGGCATTACCGTTCAGCGGTATTGACCAGAACCCGTCTTACTTCATATTAGAGACCTTAAGCACCAGGACGGGAGGTGGCGACGGGGACGGCACATCCGTGTTAAGGTTGAGGCGAGACCGGCGTCGCGTTTCACTCGCCTAAGCATGTTAAGCAACACTGCAACGGCAACCGTACCCGACAGTTTTCAGAAAAGATACCACTTCGAAAATACCTTGAAAACAAGTTGTCGTTTGCAATAGCTAGAGGCGAGCTGCTGGTTGCTTATGACGAGGAAACAATAGGCAATGAAGAATTCGTCCTTTTATTGAGGAGAAACGTTTTGAGGAACCTTGGCTTCCCGTATAAACACTACGAAGAATTTGACTTTAAAACCATGGATCCTGTACAATGTAAAGCTGAATTATGAGTCGAGAAAATTAAAATGCTCTTTGTTCTGTTGCTGAGCCACTCCTGATCTCCGACACCGCATAATACAGTCAAACTAAGTGAAGCGTACCCCTCAAGAATGCATTGATGAACTGATTATTTGAAACTTGAACCCGCTAGTCGTTTCAAGAATGTAATAATGAATTGATCAGTTATTCTACTGTCAAGCTAAGTGAAGCGTACCCCTAAAGATTGCATGATTATTTGAAACTTGAACCCGCTAGTCGTTTCAATAACGCAATAATGAATTGATTATTCGAATATTGAACTCGCTCGCTCGATCCAAGAATACGGCTGACGGGTTCAGTTTTCGAAAAATCAATTCACTGTTGCGACTAGTAGGTTTCAAACCTACTAGTCTTTTCTAGAATGCAATAGTGAAATGATTTTCGAAAACGGAACCCGTTAGCCGTATTCTTGGATCGAACGAGCGAGCTCAATATTCGAATAATCAATTCATTATTGCATTATTGAAACGACTAGGGGGTTCAAGTTTCAAATAATGAGTGTGGGTATTTTCCTGGGGCTGTTTTCTAAATGGTCGTAAATGTAGTTAAGCTAAGGTTAAACGCTGTGAATAACATCAGATATAGCTAGGTTAAAAGAATTTGCACGTTATCCGTGTTTTCAGGTAGTAAATATGTTAAC